>JAGFBS010000100.1:0-77209 GCA_018397855.1 Boletus reticuloceps
AACCATCCAACCCTCTGACCATCCAATCATCCAACCATCCAACCCTCTGACCATCCAATCATCCAATCATCCAACCCTCTGACCATCCAATCATCCAACCATCCAACCCTCTGACCATCCAATCATCCAATCATCCAACCCTCTGACCATCCAATCATCCAATCATCCAATCATCCAACCCTCTGACCATCTGACCTATCTGACCATCTGAACTTGTGGTGTCTGACAGACCCTTTGACAGCAGACCCCTTGGTGCCTGAAGAGCGACAGCCATGTTCTGACCATCTGACTGTAGTGATCTGACTGTAGTGTCTGACAATGTGACCATCTGACCATCTGACTGTTAGGTTTGACCATCTGACTGCATCTCCTTTGATATCAGACAGTGAAGACCGACAGCCAGGTTCTGACCATCTGACCATCTGACTGTGACCACAGACCCTGACCAACCATCTGACCATCTGACCATCTGCCAGCAGACCCTGCCTGCCCCTCTGACCATCTGACCATCCGTTGCCTACCCCCCTCGATGCCGCACAAGTATGGATAGGAGAATCACGTCTTTTTCTTCAAACCGGATTCAGAATATACAAAGTAAGCACATCGACAAATAGCTAGTACCACTGTATCGACGTGACTTCGCAGGTTCAATACTTGCGAGCCGAGCATCTTTCGACTTGAAGATCTCGTTGAAGCAAACTTTTCGATCGTAGCGTACCCAGTGAACCGCCAGTCCACCAGAATGCAACTCATGCTTAGAAGTCTGGCGCTGATGGATGGTCAACTCACAATAGTATGTGTTGAATCTCGGTTGTAAGACAACCTGATATTAAGCCATACACCAGTCCGCAGAAGAGCGCTGAAACGCAGCTACTATTTCAAGGGGACGGAAGATTGAGACGAGCGTGCCAGTAGTTACGTGGAAACAAAGTTCTACGAGGACAACAACACAAACTCAATGACATCGAGTTTGAAGAGAATGAATATGGACGATTAGTTACACAGTCTGCTATGTAGTACAAAGTGGCAACCAATTGTTCCATCAAATGGTTCTCGTGCACATGCACGTACACCTGTGAATGACTTCTTCTTCTTCCAACCCAGACTTGTTCGTCAACGAGCGACCCACATTAGCAGAGCTGCACACAATCCTGTAAATCCAGGTTAAATTTTGGATCATTGACTTATGGTGACGCCCTAAGGAATGTTTGGCTATTTTCCCACAGATCTGTTATGTTGAAATCCAGGCACGCCATAGTTCTTGGAACAAAAAACTCGCCTTTCTTCGAACGGACTTGTAAAAAAAAATGTTAAGTCCATTTGCTTGAGTAGCGATTGTAACAAATCCCATCCTTGTCAACTCACAAGACTGGCAGGTTGTATTAGATTGATGCTATTCCTGTATTCCATTGATTAGTTGAATATAATGGTTCAATGTCATTGGGTTGGGTGTGTGAAATATGAACCAGTAAGCTATAGGGTGAGACAGTACTGTGCACAACCAACAGACTTGTACAATACTGTATAGACTGGACTGTTACATTGAATCTGTATGGTGCTGTGTAGGTATACAGGCGGGGTGTTATGCCGGGTCTGTACAGTGCTGTACGGTATGCTGGCAACCATTGGTTCACACAGTGCTATACGGCATGCTGGGTCTGTACAGCACTGTACAGTATCCTGGCAACCATTGGTTCAGCACAGTGCTGTATGGCATGCCATCACCACACAGTACTGTCACAGTCGTGACAATGTTAACAGTGCTAGACAGCACTGTGACAGCAGTGAACAGGGGGGGACCTTCCTATAATACTATAATTCCTGGACAGCCATGTACAGTTCTGTACAGAGGTTAAGTGATTTGCAGATGTAGAGTCAGAGAGAAAGAAAAGGAGAAATAGAGAAATAGAGTGATTAAGCCAGGAGAGTGGACTGGGCTTGTCCAGGTACTTCTGATGAAAGTCTGAGACAAAGTCCGTTGCATATCCTAACTCCATAGCAAGTAACCAGGAGGTTTCTTCATCAGTTCCTTCATATCCTAACCCACATACCAAGTACAGGAGTTGGCAATGACATCTTCTCTGATCGATCTTGTAATATCTCCTCAATCTCATACTCTAGTTCGCCTTCAACCTCAACCAGAAGTGGCAGAGGTTGGATGTGGTCCGGAATGGTGTTCGGAACTGAAGGTTCTAGCTGTGAAACATGGAAAACAGGGTGTATAGATTTCATGGATTCAGGTAGACGGAGGGGTGAAGGAGAGAGTACCAGGTCTCACAATGATGCTGAAAGGACCCAGGAACTTCTCGGAGAGTTTCTTGGATGGTTGTGTAGACCAGAGGTATTTCACCTTAATCATCATCTGATCTCTGACCTGGAAGTCCAGAGTGGGACTTTGTCTTTTGTCTGCTGGTCCTTGGTAGCTTTTGCGCTTCCAGCATCTCCAATCAGAGGAACTCATGGAGTTTGTCCAAGTCCGTGACATAGGACTTATCTTGCGGAGGAAGTAAGATCACGATCAGCGTGGATGGAGAAGTTTGGGTGATATCCTTTATTGGCGAAGAACGGAGATACTCCAGTGGTAGCACTAGGAGTGTTGTTGTAGATGAACTCTGTGAGGGGCAAGTGTTCGGACCAATCATCTTGTTGATAACTACAATAGATCCGGAGGTATTGCTCGAGCGTCTGATTGGCTTGTTCTGTCTGGCCATCCCCCTCAGGATGATATCTGGAGGTGATGTGGAGGTGCATGGATGGGAAGAAGTGTGATACAAACTTGGAGCCCCTGTTGGAGGTGACATGGGATGGAACTCTGTGCTTGGAGAAGACATGGATGAGGAACAACTTGGCGAGTTCTGCGGAGGTGATCATATCATGGGTCAGGATGAAGATACATAGTCTGTCGACCACCACAAGGATGGCAGTATAGTCTTCTTGAAGAGGGAAGCTGCTCGATAAAGTCCATGGAGATTGAGTTCCATGGCTTCTCCCAGGGCCAGAAGCTGTTTCAGGAGACCATAGGGATGATGACGAGGAGTCTTCACATGAGCACAGGCTGTAACAGGAGCTAACATAGTCTTTTATGAAAGTCCGGATTTTAGGCCATGTGTATTCACAACGAATGAGCTACAGGGTACGATTCTGAGTAGATGTGATTGTCCCTTAGGAGGAATCCTCCAACATGGGTCTAGTGATAAAGACAGGAGGGGGGACATGACAGGATCGCTGGGGAGTGTGGAGAGAATGTCGGACTGCCATGTCGATTAGTGCAGATGCTCGGAGTAATGGAGCCTCGAGAACAGTGGCTCGGAGGGAGGGCACGAGCTGTTCAGGAAGTAAAAATCGACTGAAATTTGTCAGGATCGACGCGAGCGAAGTCCTTATCCCCCTCTTTGGGGGTAGACATCCCAGCATCAAGTCAAAGTGTCTGGTTTTGCTCTGAGCTTACTGAACAACAAACCATATTGAAACTGGTTAAGATATTTGGACAGTGGGCCTGGCGGTGTGTCAGAAGCTTAGTGGAGGAGAAATTTTTGAAATTTTTGTGGTCCATGAGGATGTCTATAGGGATCTCCGAGCCTTCCAAGTAGTGTCGCCAGGACTTGAACGCCTCGAAGATTGCCAGCAACTCCTGATCATGCATGTCATAGTTCAATTCTGCTCCAGTCAAAGTCTGAAGAAGAATGCAATGGGGTGGAGTTAATTTGTTGGAGGGAGTTGTGATGGAGAGAATGCTGGCAACAGCGTTGTTGGAGGAATCAGTCTCGATGGTGATGGGGACGTTCAGGGTCCAGTGAAACGAGCACTGGAGCAGAAGTGAAAGTGTCCTTGACATGCTGGAAGGATTTCTGGCAGATGACTTTCTTGTGAGTAAGGCGAGTCAGAGGGACCACAATGTCAGAGTAACCCTGGATGAAATGACGATAAAAGCTGGCAAAGCCCAGGAAGGACTGAATGACCTTGACCTTCCTAGGCTCAGGTCAATCCAGGATTGACTTGATTTTGTCAGTGGCCATGGAGAGGCCGGTAGGGGAGAGTACATACCCGAGGTACTCGACTGTGTTGGTATGGAATTTGCACTTTTCCGGCTTGGCATACAAGGCCATCAGCTCAGAGTCGCCGGAGAACTTCTTGGACATTTTTACAATGTGATTCCATATCATGGGGAGTAGATCAGGATGTCATTGAGGTAAACCACCACTACAAAAACATCTAGCAGATCTGCAAAGATGGTATTGATGAACCGCTGGAAGGCCGCCAGAGCATTTGTAAGTCCAAATGGCATGACCAACCACTTTGAAGGAATAGCGAGTGCAGAAAGAGATTTTCCACCCATCTCCCTCTGCAATACAGACCAGATGGTATGCATGTTGTTACGATCGCTCCAAGCTATAATGGACTTAACGTTTTTCTTTTCATCCAATCCCTATCTATTTCCTTCACGCACTCACGTGCATTCCTTTTCATCTCCGCTCTATCGCTTCTATTCACACATGTGTATCTAATCTCCCACATCCATGCTTCTTATTCACATTAGATCCGCCTTGCAGCCTCATGCTGCCACAAGCGTACATGCACACAATGCATGTCCGCTACATGCCTTTACCTCATGTTACCCGGTATCATGGATACTTACCTTATATAGTAGTAGCACTGCATGGTCCGTGCATACTTGTACTTAGTATATAAACCCCAATGCAGTGCCAGAGAACACTAGTCTTGTTCTCTTGGAGTTTCCCCTTTGGCAACTTCACCTTTTACTTCTCTTGTCTTTTTCTCAGTTCAAGCAACCTAGCGATAAGGCTTCACTTAAGTGTGAGTCCTTAGGGTTGTTTCACATGTCAGAGATCGATTTTCGTAGACCTTGGCTCTGGGAGGGGGCATCAAGGAGGTCAGAAGGTGTGGGGAAGTGGGGTAGCGGTCTTTTTGTGTGATACTGTTCAAACCTCAGAAATCGATGCAAAGTTGAAGGGAGCTATCTTTCTTCTGAGGCAAACAACACTGGAGCTGCATGCGGAGATGTAGACTGCCGTATGAATTCGATGTTTTAGGTGTTCATCCAGGAAGTCATGGAGGGATTGTTGTTCTGTGGCAGAAACAGAGTAAATCTTTCCAATCCCTCCAACTCGATCTTCAAGTCATGGTATTCAGAGGGAACACCAGAGAGGTTGATTTCCTTGGTTTGGAGGAAGCAATGGAGGGTTTATTCGGAGGGACGGAGTACACAGTGATGTTGTTATTTTTCGACAAAAGCAGTGTCTACAAAAGCAATGAGTATAGAACCGGAGTCGATGCGAATAGGCACATCAGGGAGATTATGTATGGGGGGATAGAGATAAAAGGACAGAGAGAGTTCAGATTGGAAAGAGCGGACGTGTTGAGATGTAGTTCTGTGATGGCACAGTTCAGATTCAATGCAAGTGCGGACGTACGAGAGTCGCGTTCTATTTTTTCGCCTCCGAAAAGAAGTGGAGGTTGATGCTGGAGCTTCTGGAGTTGCATTGCTGCATGGGCCTTCGAACGCTCTAGTAGTGGACTTCGGGGGAGCGGAGTGTCCACTCTCACCACAGAAAACGTTGACATTCCTCCGGAAGGAGTTTTCTGTCTTTGCCCGATTTTGAAGCAATCATATCAGCTTTGGAAGGATTGCTATTGCCCTTGTTGTTGTTTCCTTCTCCAGAAGAACCAGAGTTGGAAGACGAGGAGGAGCCTTTGGACGTATCATCCTTAAGTGTGGAGGAGTTAGTTGGAGCTCAACGACTTACTGGAGCTGTGGTTGTAGAGCACCGGGTCCCCATTTCTCGGACTTGGTTTGCAAAGGTTTGTGACTGTGGGGTAAGTCTATGAGATTGAGCGTGGGAAAAAGCGAATGGGGCGTTCGGCGTACGGCATACCAGGGTAGGCCCCAACAAAACCTTTGTAGATAAGGTTAAGGCTGCTTTTATGAAGAAGTGGGACTGTCGTGACTTAGGAGAAACACGTGAATTCCTAAGGATGAACATACATCGAGATGGTCAAACTATTAAGATAGACCAGCGAGAATACCTCGACAAAGTCATAGAGCGATGCGGCATGACTAACGCAAAAATCACCAATACCCCTCTCCCTCAGGGCTACTACCTAGAGAAGAATGAATTCCCTGTCAACCCGGAACTTCAGACGCAATTCCAGACAGTGATCGGATCATTATTGTACCTCATGATCGGTACAAGACCAGACATCTCATATGCGGTTACCCAACTCGCCCGCATGTCCGCCAACCCATCAGAAGAGCATCTAAACAAAGCTCTATACATTTGCCGGTACCTACTAGGAACCCGAGACTACACTCTCGTCTATCAGGGCAAAAGCGGCAAAGGCATTCTCGCCTGCACCGATTCTGATTGGGGACAAGACAAGGTCACCTCCCACTCGCAGACAGGTTATTACCTGAAACTCACGGACAGTGTGTTTTTGTGGAATTCACAGTTACAAAAAACCACTGCTCTGTCCTCTACTGAGGCTGAGTACATGGCCTTGAGCGACTGCACGTGCCAGGCTATTTGGATCTATCAAATGATGGAAGAGCTCGGTCTTGGCCCTATTCCCATCTATGGTGACAACCAAGGATCGCTCTTTATAGCGCAGAATCCTATTACCGAAAAACGCTCCAAACATATCCAAATCCGGTATCACTTTGTACGTGATGCTGTAATGGTATGGAAGCAGGTTGAGCTTCTGTTTATCCCTGGAACTGATAACCCAGCAGATATGTTCACTAAGAACCTTCGACACCTCAAGTTCAAGCAGTGTTGCTCCCAGCTCGGTTTAGAGCTTTACTCGCTGTCTTCATGATTGTGCAGATGTTTCTATTTTTACTATATAACTTCTCACTTGCATATCTATGTAACTACTGTATACTAGACAAGGGGGAGTGTTAAAAGGTGGCATGAGAACAAGTCATGTGACCTGTAATTACTAGTAGTATATAAGACTCGTCTGAGTCTGAATATCAATAACACTTCTTGATCCCGAACTACATTGTTCTATCAAGAAACACCTTCACAAAGGTAAGTACCACTGCAGCAGTTCCCTATCCTGTGCGGCGTCAGCCGCTGGGTACGTGTCATTGCAACAAACTTAGGGCCTGAGCTGCTGATGTCCGCAATGGCTTCTTCAAGGGAAAGTGTTTCCTGCTCTGCATTCAGGTCATCAGAGACATCTTGACACTCAAGTGGAGAGCCGTGGTTGTCAACGAGGCCACAGCCTCCTGCAGCCCTGGAAGGGTGAGTGGATTGAAACCACTCGAGTCATTGGGTTGGATGTTCATGGTGCTGGTGGCTGTCATTGTGATGGTTATCATAGGGCGAAGTTGGGAGCAACGTGGACATGTGTGCTCCTCCTTACTCCTTGAAAAGACATTTGGGGGAAGGAAGGCAAAGCAGCAAGTAAAGTAAAATAATATTATGTATGTGAGACGGTAGAACCATCCCACAAAGCTCGGACCATCTCTCAAGATGTAAAGGGCATATATATGACACCCTTCTTGCTGTGAGCTCATTGTAACAGCTTCAACTACTGTATCATATATATCCTTAACTGCTCATCCATGACCACAATTACTATATGATTGCTATATTACACCAGTTTGTAGATACAACTATATACTCCGAGTCATATAACATTGTCCATTATGTAATACACTATCATGGATATCTACATAGTGATATCTCTGAAAATATATGATTGTGTCTATTGCACTGTGTATCTCTGTTCATGGTTGTGTAGTATGCATGGGTAATACCACAAAGTGAATGGGAAAATGTGTCCTATCTTGCAATTTGGGTGACCCTCCCAAATGCGAGATACAACTGTTTTTAACAAGAATATACCATTATAAACACAAGATAGTCAGGATACCATAGATGTCTATCACATTATACATGGCCATTTATAGTTGTGTAGGTAATATACTATCAAGCAAATGGAAAAACATATCCTATCGACCCTCCCAAATGCAAGATGACAAGGGTATCATAGAAATATTATATTTATCATATTATACATGGCCATTTATAGTTGTGCAGGGTATGCGTCCTATCTCACATTTGGGAGGGTCTCCCAAATGCGAGATAGCAAGGGTATCGTAGAAATATAGTGTCTATCACACCATACACGGTCATTTATTGTCATGTAATGTAATACTATCGTGTAAATGAAAAAAACGTGTCCTATCTTGCATTTGGGAGACCCTCCCAAATGTGAGATAGGACTGTTTTTACAAGAACACACCATTATATATAGTTGCGTACCGGTATCTCCATTACCGTGTTGTGTGGCTACGTATCTCCGTATGTATAGGCAAGTTTCGATCACACATATATCTCACATAGGGTATCTGATTGTGAGTTATTATGTGAGAAGAATATAGTTGTGTATTGCATATGGGACAGGTATCTACAAGTGATACAGTTGGTGTATCATAGAGAAACACAGTTGTATCTCGCATACGGGAGGTGTGACTAAATGCGAGATACCAATGGTATTGTAGAAAATACACATGTATCTCGCATATAGGAAGGGTGTCTAAATGCGAGATACCAATGGTATTGCAGAAAATATAGCTGTATCTCACATATGGGAAGGGTGTCCAAATGCGAGATATGGGGTGTTTCAATTAAAAGGGGTGCCATAACCCAGGGTACAACCCTAACTCATTTACAAAAAGTAGGTAGAATCGCATGTATTGTCGCGCATTTTGGACATGTTCAAAAATGCGCAGCATATAGCACATATTAGCATATACACGATGATCATATAACATAATTTGTCGCGCATTTCTGCCATCTTCAAAAATGCGCAGCACATTTGTCTAATGTGCTCATCAGTATGCGCATTTTGGGATCGGTCTGAAATGCGTGGGTTGTAGTGGGCTCGATGAACATTGTCTGATAAACGTGTAAATGTAGCATGAACCCTGCCTTAACCTGCCATATGTTACAAAAACGTGTATTAATATTCTGGATTTGCTAGAGGAGTGCCAGGAGACCTACAAAGACGATGACGATGCTGAACTGGAGAACCCAACTGACAGTACTTACGTGCCTCCTCGGGGGACTGTACAGCAACATGGAACCCATCAGACGCGCACGGAGTCAGCACAATGTCGGGCTATCGATACCGCCTTTGCTTTCACTATGTTTTTCAAGGGTTACCCCCCTAGAACAACCATCGATATGATACTTCAGAAACAGGAGGAAGAAGCCGAAATACGTTCACGTCAAGTGGCAAACGAGAAGGTTCAAGGATGGTTGGAAACGAGTGAGCCATTGCCACTGTTTCTTGGGTCTGATCGTGGTGGAGGTTAATTATCTGTTCGAAGTTGTCTGATACAGGTCATGACACCAATTGTTGGTGATTTTGGTGATGTGGTGATTTTTTGTTTCTTGGTCGATGGCTGTACCAGTCCAAGTATGGCGCGTAACGCTGGAGAACCTCCTGACACTTGGTGAATGTGTATGGTGATGATACCTGTCGAACCAAAAAGTGTAATACTAGTAGAATTGGCTGCCTTGGGCCCATTCATCGACTGCTAATTCGCACTCTGATTAGCACAGTCAGCAAACGCAAACCTGGACCGCAGCACACCGCGATGCTGCATCATGGGCGAGAGCTCATCGGTCGGACACGCTGGGGCTAGTGTTAACCTCTCTCCTGGACGAACCGGCGGAGGGAGGTGGGACGAAAAACCCTTCTCAGGCAGCCAAAGAAACATTCATGACCGTGCCCTCCCTCCCAGACGAACTCAAGACAACAATCCCAGACACGCATAAAGCACCTCGATATGACTCGAGAACTCTGGTTTCCGGAGAACCGGTGGCAGCGGACTCCCCACGTATTAGCAGCATGGAGCAGCAGCCTCAGACGGATAGTGTTCGATCCCTTTCCAAGGACCTGCAGAGGTAACTGACGAACATTTGATGGTATGCTCTCCTTCCCAGACTAACGCGAGAAAACAGATCCAGTCAGACCCAGTGCACCCGACGGCTCGAACAAGTCGGTCCGCGTTTATGACAGCAACAATGGCTGGCTTCTGTTGCAAATCCCCAACAAAGGCGGCAACGTCGTGTCGCCACCGCTTGCCTGGTCCGCTGACCGTTGTCGACTTTTTACCGTCTCGGGACAACACTCGAACGCCAGGTGTTACGATACCTCTTCAGGATCATTGCTCGGTACATGGTCCCCTGGTGATGGTCAGTTCAAATGTATCGCGCTCTCAGCAACAAAAAGTTTATTGTCGTGGCTACCACGAAGTTGCTATCTTGTTGGGATAGCTCTACCCATAAGCGATTAGCTTTGAATTTGGCTTGCGCGAGTGCACACGCTGGACGATTTTTGTATACTCGAAGAATCCATAATATTACACCCAGTCCATTTGTCGCTACATACATGATAACCAAAGCGAACCGCCATGATGAATGTACAATCAGCGTCCCAATATCTACCATAAACAGCGCCGTTGAACGATCCATATGCGCCAGATGCTGCGTTTTTTAGTAGGCCGCGTCCAATAAAACCAAAAGAAACAAATTGGTAGATGCGAAAGGAACGTGTGGTGTAAAGCGAAAAACATACTCGATCAAGCCTTTCCAAAGACGAGCTTGCCGGTTCTGTGGCCGTTACCGTGCTTCTCTACTTCGATGCCGATCAGCCTCGTTTTTCCATGTAGCCAGTCGAGGCGACGGACGCCACCCTCCCATCCGCCACCCATCTTGGCACATCGCTTTTCGTATGCACGAGTGACCTTGCGCTGGGCACGGCTACCGTGGCCGAGTGCCTCCCATTCCTGTGGAGTAACCCGCGTCAAGAGGGTCGTATGGAGAGAATAGAGCAGGTCCAGGTTGGTGATGTTTGGGGACCGACTTGACCTGTTGGACGACCCGGCGATATAGAATGAAGTACCGCTCGGAGATGAGGTAGAAGGACCGACGATGACTGGCCATGGGAATTTATCAGAGCGGAGCACCAGACGCGAAGCTGCCGGTGTTGGCGGGTCTGTGGCCGGCTGTGAAAGCGTATGCGTAGGGACGGCTGTATGTCTCGTACGGTCGAGGACGGTCCGCGAGGAAGGAGTGTATGTCACGTCATATGAAATAGGCGCGCTATGCAACCGCGTGGACGCGAATAGCGGATGCATGTGGAGCGAGGTTGGGATGATGCGGAATTTTGAGTTCTGCACTGCCTGCATCTGATGAATGCGTTTGGTGGATCAGTTAAAGCAGGCGAATCTCTGTGAGTATGATCTGACGTACGAGAATGCATGGATCCTGAGACTGACGACATGCTGCCTTGCCAAGGTGGATTATGTCTCAACGATGGCCGCCGCTCATATCGCACATGGTGCGAAGAGCTGCCAGCGGATGATCCAGGACGCGCGGATCCAGGACAGAGTGATGAGCTCGAGTTGGTCCGAGACGACGGGCCAAATGATACGGATGGTGTCATGGAAGGAGTGTGTGGCATGGCATAATTGTGCGACTGTACCCACGAAATTAGCAAAGCTTTAAAAGGTGAATGCATGTGAACACGTACGATGTTCAGAAGACTTGTAACTGGCACGCCGGTACAATGGTGCCCGTTCCACCCTGGACGAGGATGTCCCATACCTCACTTCGCCAGAAGAGCTGGGCCCTTGTGCGGCCGAGTCGAAGGCATTGTACCGCAATGGCGAGGGATTGGTAGTACGAGCAGAGTAACTGTTGCTACGCTTGGTCTTCAAGCGCGGTGGGGAAGTGGGTCCACTGGAGCTCGGGGTCGCGTAGATATAGTTTGGCGTTGGTTGGGAGCGAGAGCGCCAGTGAGACTTTGAAGACTGTTCGCGGGAAGGAGAGCTGTCACGAGAGTGTCCGCCAAAGATGTAGCGCAGGTAGGAAGTCATGGTATTTCGTTAAGTGAGTCGTGAACGAAAGATCGTATACCGTGGAACAGGTTCTGAATCCACTGGGTGGGAGACGGATAAGCCTCACGGGTAGTGTCGGACTGTTATATACGCGTGGTAGGAAGATTCCAGGGCGCGATGAACATTACTTCAGGATCCAGGCACGTTTCAAAGCGATGAATTGAAGTGAGTAAGAGGACCCCCAGAAAAAATAGCGGGAGGCTCCGCCATGATGTTGGATGGTTAGGAGGTCAGGGTCTCACGCCAAAAATGCGACACGGGCAAGATTGGGGTCCAAGGGATCTCTAGATGGAAGCATGTGTCTGACCAATTATCACGTCTTCGATTTGTCCGGAATGTCCGTGCAGTCGATAAGCATGCGCAGGCCAGAGGGGCTGAGGTAAACGTGAAGCGAATGTGGCGAGTGTGATTGAATCGGCGTTTTGTGTTGAGTTTATTGGCCTGCCTTGAGGCGTGTGTTGGGTTTGATGCATCACCCGAAGGCGCTTCCCGAAAGCGCATGGTGACCGCATGTTCGCCATTTACGGACCATGGCGCATACGACGCGACCGCCCCATTGGCACATCCCATCGCTTGACTAGCACGATCTCTAGGAATGTTCTTGACATTTGACCATGGCATCAAGTCCCTCAAAGCTGACGGACTACGCTTGCCTCATGTCCATAGGTGTTGAGTCAGATTCCATGGCAATGAGCTTCAGTCCCTAGCCAAATCTATCTTTGTATGGACGGAAAGACGCATGGTAGTCGCAAGCGGTTGGGCGGCGGATACCGGTAACCAGTCAAACGGTTTTGGTCAGAAAGCGAAATGAACACGTGTCATGGTATTGATTCGAATTACTCGCACCTGTAAATCTGCCTAGAATCGCCCAATACACTGGCGCAGTAGAAAAAAAAGACATCAACGATAACCAAGCGTTCTGATGGTGGCCACCAGTGGCGAGTCATTAAACAAGCTAGCCGAAATGAAGATCATGACTGCTCTCCTTGTCGATCGCTGATCGTACGCTTTCAAGTTCGTATTCCACGCGAAATGAAACCACTGCAAGAAACGTCGTTGGGACCACTTGGACCCCCATTTCTGATTCTCCTGCCCTGTTGCCAGTAGTACTATGACAAACATTATTGCCGGTGAGAAGGAGGTCCGGCTTTGAAATTGGTCGGGTGGCTATTTCCGGTTGCCCACGAAGGTTTAGCTGCGCAGCTGATCATGTCATGCCCGAATTCTCCTTGTAGGCCACTGTGCTGTGGTGGGACAGCTAGGGGCCGAGTTATATCCATTTTCATGAACTGAGGTTAGAAATAGCAGTGACACAGGTGGATCTAAGTGAAGCAGGTACCCAACGTTTCTCGGAGAAGAATTCCACCGAGGTGGCAAGTTGTTTGGTTTCGGACCCAAACAAGAGACAGCCCTTGACCATGAACACGACGTTTGGAAAATTTCTAAACAAACTAAAGCATATTGGCCCCTCGGAATCGCAAGCAGGTCCAGGCCCGTCCTTAGATATAGGTGGCGCCGCCACTCATGAACAAGTCTATCGCTATCGAAAGCAAAGGGGTGTAAACCTCGGTAAGGAGCTGATAGGCTCACCCGTTTGACTTGATCACCGAGCGGACAGGATGCTGGTTTGTCCTGGAGCGATGGATCACAGACGCACCGTTCGCGCAGGCAATACCTCCTGGCCAGAGCGACTTGGATGTCGCAAAGGGCCCTCATGCAAAGGAAAGTCCTGGAGCGCCATTGGGATACATGGATCACGAACAAAGATTTTGAGTGGCTTGCCGCCAGGGGCATCAATGCCGTGCGGATCCCAGTACGCTCTATCCTCCCACACGAGGATGCTCTCCACTGGACTTTGCTTACAGATCGGCTACTATCACTTATGCGGTCTTGATCGTTCCTTATTGTCAGGGACGGACTTCCATGGTCTTGACAATGTATTTGAGGGTGCTTGGATTCGACTCGTCCGAGCAGTCGAGACTGCCCAGTTCCATGGCATCGGCGTTCTACTCGGTCTGTGGTTCGATCTTTGCCCTCAACTTTCTAATATGACCTACAGACTTACACTCTGCTCCTGGGAAGCAGAATCAAGATTCTCACTCAGGGACTTCTTCTTCCCAAGTTCTATTCGCCAATCGATCCAATCTTGAGCTTACCATCCGAGTTCTTCGCACCTTGTTGTCTGCCGTGCGGTCGCTGCGCTCGGAGCATGATCCCCCTATCAGTAATGTCATTGGAATTGAGTTGCTCAATGAACCCAAGCCCTCGTCCCATTCCACGTTGAAGGACTGGTACGGAAAGGCGATAAAACAGCTACGCACAATCGACCCGGGGATACCGATTTATATATCTGACTGTTGGATGTCCGATGATTATGCCCACTTTGTCAAGTCACTTCCCGAGTCCACGGCACCTGTTTGTCTAGACCACCACCTCTATCGCTGTTTCACATCGGAGGATATCTCGACGCCGGCCGCACAGCACTCCACTTCATTGATGGATCCCAATGCGCCGATGCCGCAGACGTTTGCGCGTGTAGCAGGTATCCTTGAGGATGCAGGGGGCGCGCTTGTGGTCGGGGAATGGTCTGGCGCGCTGAATCCTGGTTCACTGCAAGGCCCCATCGACGAACGAGAAGAACGGGCGCGATACGTCGCCGCACAGCTTGCTCTCTTCGAGCAGCACTGTGCAGGATGGTTCTTCTGGACGTACAAGAAGCAATATCGTGGCGATCAAGGGTGGTCCTTCAGAGATGCAGTAGAAGCAGGCGTGTTTCCAGATCGTGTTGGTGTGTACCTGAAAAAGAACGCTCCTGTGCATGACCCAGATCGAGTGGGGCGGAAGGCTGCCGCATTGGAACGGGCCACAGGTTGGTCCAACGTTCAACTTCTTCGCAGCTTTCGTTTCTCAGGATGGCTTTGGAGGTCAACACGCTGCCTATTGGGCTCGACACCCAGGCCATTACGAACACTGGCGTTTAAGCAAGGGATATGACCAAGGTTGGGAGGACGCTTACCGATATCTTCTACACAGCGTTGCAAACCAGCCTGTGGTTTCCGAGCTCGGATTCCGAGGTCCGTGGAAGAAGAATTGGGTGCGTGAGCATGGCATCGAAAACGGGTTTAGCAACAATCTTTGGGAATATGGTAAGGCATGGTTTTCGTCTACCCTCCTCTTCCTTGCGAATCTTTTCGACTCGGTCTGGGCTGATACTAAATTTGGTCTTTTTCAGAGCATGGTTATGTGCAAGCCATTCGCGATGCAAGCCTTGACTTCCAGTCTGCGTATTGCTGAGGCTTGCGATCTTCGCAGTTCACATACGCCCTGCTTTGCGATGGAGATGTAGAACAGATGTGTTTTGCTACGTGCACTTCCCTTTCTTCCAGTGATGGAGTCAATGGCACAGCTGTCAGGCACCAGCTGGTGTCATCTTTTGTTCCCTTCCGCCTATCCCAATCTAATGTTTTGGATCGCCAAATTGCAGAGGGTAACACTACGCCAGCTCTCTCCGATGCGTTACCGTTATCTTTACTCTCTTTGTATGTCAAGTGGTTGATTGCAAGCGGTGCAATGCATCATGTTCTTTGCGGCCCCCTACCGTCACAGGGAACAGAAAGGTCAAACTTGAAGCAACCGACTCGATCGTTCCGCGAATGACATTCGCAATATTGCCTCCGTCGGCTCGATTGTCAGACCTTTCCTGAGCAAGGGGCGAAATCCATTCTCAATACAGTCCATATCGTACAGTACTGCAAAGGCAGCGTATACATCATAGCATAATTTATCGGTACAAATACTGTCCCTTGTCTATCGTGGGTGGGTATAAGGAGGGGACTTATAAATCATCAGAGATACTCGTCGTCATCAGAAAACACGGCATTCAAGCGGTGATCAGTTTCCAGTGGTAGAAGCCATCTTCATCGTGTGATCTGATCAACCCTCTGAAGACGTGTTTGTCCAGCAAATAGTCAACGCGTTTCACTCCCCGGCTCGCTTCCACCTGCGCTGACGATGGGACACTGCGGTACCTCCGAGTATACGCACGCGCGATCTCAGTCTCCTTGGATACGCTCAGCCGAGCCCAGTCTTCGTGTGTGACCTGCCTGTGAAGGGAGGAGTGGATCATGTAGAGGACGTCGCCAAGCGTGATGGGGGGATGCGCAGTAGGATCAGTGTATCCGTCATCATGAAACTCCAAATCGATCGACCATTGCTTGATAGCATTATGCGTGATGCGCATCCGCGTGACGGGCGGATACGTCGCGGGCTCACGAAGCTCGTCATCGGAAATCATGGTAGTGTGTCCAGGGCTGACCCGGAAGAGGGGGGAAAAGGATGGCGAGGCGAGGTCAAAGTAAAAGTCCACACTGGGCATCTCTCCGTTTAGAAGGGGGTGGATCTGGAAGTGAGAGGATGTGCCAGCCCACGGGGAGGCGGGTTCCCATGGCCGGAAGCCACCGCCAAAGGATCGCCTTCTGGTGTGTGTGGATGGGGGGGCAAGGAAGGGGCTGGGTGGCAACCCGCCGTGCCAGGATGGTCTACGGGCACGAGGAGGGGGAGTCCAGTAGGGATCGTCGAAAGGCGCGCCCACAGGTGTGGTGGGTCTGAGATACGGGGATGATGGGGGGTATGGAGAGGATGGGAAGAGCGTAGCAGGAGGGATGAAAGGCGAGCGTTGCAAGTATGGGCCGTACCCGAGAAAGGGAGTAGGCTCGAAAGCCAGAGGCGTATAGACGTATGGACCAGACATGATCGATGTTGCGTTCAAGTTTGTGTGGGGGCGGACGGGTGGGCGCAAATTTATGTTATATGTGAGAATAGGGCGTCTAGAGACACAGCCTTCGATGCCAGCTGCCCTCGTCACACAGCCTACTTACCTCACAGCCACAATCAGCGGTGCAGGTTCACTGCCCGAGCGTTCTGCCCTCAGTGGTTGGCTTGGGAGCCAAGCGGGGACGTCTGCGTCCACGGTGTTGAACGGTCAAGCCTTGCTGCGGCGGGACCACACACCAGAGTGTGACTCACCTGCCTGGCAGACAACCAGTGCACAGTGCTGCGCTAGTAGATAGCATTTTGCTATAGGATACTAGATTGATGACACTGACGCCGAGTCGGAGGTTTGTCAGCCAACTCAGCGAGTCCCCGTGCGCTTTTACGGGTACTGGCTTTTCCCATCGCTGACTCGTGCTCTTTAAATTCAACATCGTTCATTTGGTTTACGTCTAGAATGGCACTTCAAGATTCCACGGTGGCGGCGTTGTAATACACCGACTCGCGATCACGCAGGAGAGGGAGAAAAAAAGTAAGTACAACACCACTGTAGGCTGAGCTGAACTGCTTATAGTACATATGTACTATTGGTCTATTAAAGTCTGATGAAGACCAGGAATCTATTTATGGGGCCAAACCGTAAGCTTCTATGCCAGTGCTTCTCGAGGCACCCGATTTATTGAATACTGTATAAGTTCAACGATCCAGACAACCGAAAGTACCTCTCTCCACCTCCGAGCAAGCATGATTTGGGCCGTTTTGCTGTCCATTGCAATGGCTGTCACGTTGGGCAGCGCAAACAGGTCCACACCCATTGGTAACCTGGAAGGACAACTTTTGTTGAACGAGACATGTCGGGAAATTGCAGCCGCTACCTCTGACGCATCGGATGTCTACGATGTTGGTTCGTTCACTCACATTTATTTCCTGTTCGAATGGAGTTCAAAGATGCCAAACACGTTACAGCATCACTCAATTATGCACGAGCCATCGAGCACTGGGCATCCTCAAGTACCCAAATCTCGGCTTGTTCATTTGAGCCCGGTACGGCGATGGATGTTGGTATTGCGGTGAGCATGTTTGCCTGATCGATGCCCACGCATTCACGATAGAGATGGTTTTTAGCTACGAATTCTCGGTGAAACCAGAACTCCATTTGCGGTTCGTGCAGTTCATGCAGTTTCGATGGAACATGGTTCAATGCTTACATCCTCTTATAGGTCAAAGGTGGTGGCCACGCTACCAACCCAGGGTTTTCGTCAACTACTGGAGTCCAGATAGCGATGACGAGATTCTCCGATATAGTTTATAATTCTGAAGCACGAACCGTGACAGTGGGAGCGGGCCTGATATGGGACGATGTTTATGCGGTACTTGAACCGCATGGAGTAAATGTCGTCGGTGGACGAGTCTCTGGTGTAGGTGTTGCCGGACTTACACTCGGGGGAGGTGTGTCCGGGTCCTTATATGATCGGCAGATGCCTTGACTGTTAACATGACCAACAGGCTATTCGTGGCTTACAAATCAGTATGGTCTGACAATCGACACTGTGCAAGCGTTTGAGCTGGTCATGCCTAATGGGACAGTCATTAACGTTATGGAGACGTCGAGACCCGATCTCTTCTTTGCTCTCAAAGTACGTTTCTACGCCCGACTTTGTAATCTTATTCATCTCTCTGCAGGGCGGTCTGAACAATTTTGTGTGTATAAATGCTTTGCCTATGTTTTGTTGCTAACTGTTGTTCAGGGTATTGTAACCAGGTTTACGTTAAAGACATTCCCGCAGACGCAGGTATGGGTACGTATGCATCGATGTTTGATACTCATGTATATGTTCTAATCCAAGATGTCAAAGGGGGGTCTCATTACCTATGCTGCGGATGCCGTAGACCGGGTGAATACAGCGACAGTGAACTTCGCGGCAAACAGCACGGATCCAAAGGCCGTTATAGTCACGGGGTATGCCTATACTCTAGAACAAGTAAGGCTTTCAAGCGTGGTCTTAGAATTCAATACACTTATCCATGCCACACAGTTGCTCGTAACCGAGGTTCTTTTCTACGACGCCCCAGCACTGCCCCCTGGAATATTTGACGAATTTCTAGCGATTCCCTCGCTGAAAAAAGACGTGTGTACTCGTTCGTACTTATCCTTCGTGCGGTCATTACCTATGAATGTAACCACTGGGACACGGTGAGTGCCTCTTCAATCGAGCTGAGTATTACTCAAACACTGTCAACAGTGGCATCTTTAACACAATTTCCCCCGTCAACTATCCACTTTCCTTACTTCAGTCGATCTTCAATGAAACCCTCGTGAGTTCAATTGTTACTTTCAGCGCAAACAGGAGCCCTTAACTACATTGCTCTAGTATTGGGGTGAACACCTCGCTCTGGAATCCACGGTGTTCGTCGCATATGAAGCGGAAATATTTCTTCCCACGCTCCTCAACCATAGCACGACACCTTCCGCATACCCACCTTCTCGTGCGCAACCTCTCATGCCGCTCAACATCTACTTTGCGTGGCTGTCGCCTGATTCCGATCAGCTCAATCAAGACGCAGTGCGGACAAGTGCACGTACGCTGCAAGCGAGCGCGATGATTGCCGGTCAAAATGACATCGCCAATGCCGCCCTTTACCCAAACTATGCCATTTTCGATACGCCATTGGTCAACATGTATGGTGCGAACCTACCAAGCTTACAGGCGATCAAAGCCGCTGTTGACCCGGAGGATGTCATGGGTCTGGCTGGCGGTTTCAAGTTGTAATCGAGAACACGGAAACAAGTATGTTGTTTGTGGTCCGCGATAAACGGTACTGACATTCTGTGGTTCTAGCTAAGGGAGGGTGAATATACATTCGCACCTCGGAGCCAAAATTGCCTGTACAACATGATCTGAGAACTCGGTTGTGATTCGTGTTTCCACACGCGTCCTTCGCTGCTCAAAAATAGCATGTTGGTTTGCTAATCGTCGTCGGATATCCATACCGAAAGAGTGCAGGAAACAGACTTCACTCGAAGGACAGCAAATAGGGTAGTGACCCAGCCATATTTCCGCGAGCCTACCTGTCATGAACCCATCGTGCATGCGCGCGTAGTGACCCACCGGAACCTTATCCACCGTTGACACCCAAAGGTTAGCTCCCGAATTTCGCCTGATGGGCTGATCGGACATGGAGATTCGACTGCAACAAGTGGATTTCTAAGACACCGGACTCACACTGTGGGTATGTATGCTACAGTGGGAATTTAGCCATTTACATGATCTAGCGCTAACGCCACTACTCGGGTGACTCGCACACCTGTGCTGCCGAGGTTTGCGTGGCGTGTTATTCCGGCGGATGAAACGTTGCTCTATGTGCCTTCCCGCTGAAACCTTTTTTTTGCTCTGTTACGATGTGCCTAGTAGGCAGTTCCTCCCGTCAGTCGCCAAGAATGCAACCTGATTCTCCAGATGAGTCTAACCCTTCTAAGTATGTGGCATAGCGTCATCCATACCTTCCAGGTTTTCGCAGCATTGTTCATGGACTCGTAGCTGAACGCCAGCGAACCGTCGGTCAGCTATCCCTCTTCCAAAGGTTTGGTGTATAACCTGTAATTCATCGTCTTTTGCAGGTGCATACTCTTTGGTGAAAGGGACCTTTGAATCAATGAAGCATCCACCTAGTCGAGGTTCAAGCTCGAAATCACGGGAGGATCCCTGGCGGCTTTTGTTAAGCTCCGGACCCCGCAGGAGTTTGGCCCCGTGTACCTGAGGCACATGCCAGTGCGGCTGAGCGCTGAGCGCCGAGTGTCAAGCCATAAACAGTGGCAGTGATATTTTTATCAAGTCTCATGGGGTTTGAGTATGTTGCCGGATGGCATATAAGCCATTCGACGAACTGGGCAAACAAACGTATCTTTTCCAGCCTATCGATTCAGGGATGATTCGCGCTGCTCTCCTCTTCATCGCGATGGCGACTTTGTGGAGCGCCATCAAACCTACCTTTGTTGCCGATACGCAAATAGTGCTCACTCAGTCCAGCCAGTCATTGGGTGAGACATGCCAGAAAATTAAGGGCTCTATTTCCAAGGCATCAGAAGTCTACGATTTCAGTTCGTTGTCGTGTATTTCTCTCATGTTTTGGGTTGAAATTCACGCACAACATTCATTGCAGCATCGTATAACTACCGTGAAGACATCCACCACTGGGCATCATCGAGTACCCAATTCTCAGCATGCTCATTTGAACCAGGTACATCTGAGGATGTTAGTACTGCGGTAAGCATGTTCCATCGCTTTTACGTCTCTTATTCACCAACAGTGATGTGTCTAGCTGCAAATTCTTGGCCAAACCCGGACTCCCTTCGCGGTTCGTATCATCTGTCTCTGGGAAAGTGCAGATCCTTTAACGGGTTCCCTCTAGGTCAAAGGTGGCGGCCATGCTACTAATCCGGGGTTTTCGTCGACTGCGGGAGTACAGATAGCGATGTCGAGGTTCTCGGAGGTTTCGTACGATCCCACTGCCCAAACAGTCACAATAGGAACGGGTCTGATTTGGGATAAAGTTTACGAAGAGCTTGAGCCGCATGGAGTGAATGTTGTCGGTGGACGAGTACCCGGTGTGGGTGTTGCCGGATTTACTCTTGGAGGAGGTATGTTCCAACAGCACTTACGACTGAAAAGCTCCTTTCATGATGTCAACAGGTTACTCGTGGCTTACCAATCAATATGGTCTGACTATCGATACTGTGCAAAATTTTGAGCTGGTCATGCCCAATGGGACAGCCATTAATGTTACGGAGTCGTCGAGTCCCGACTTGTTTTTTGCTCTGAAGGCACGTGATGCGCTGACATGACGCACTGACCTCACTAATATCTTTCTAGGGTGGCCAGAATAACTTTGTATGTAGAAATATTTTGCAAAGACTTGCTATTAATGTCGATCGCCCTCCAGGGTATTGTAACAAGATTTACGATCAAGACGTTCCCGCAGACGCAAGTTTGGGTATGTATTCATCTAGTATCTCTGACAGACACCCTAATTAAAAATACAAAGGGGGGTCTCATTACCTACACTGAGGACGTCCTAGACCGGGTCAACCAAGCGACAGCGAATTTTGCAACAAATAATACGGATCCAAAGGCTGCGATAATCACATCATACAACTACCTTCTCGGTGAAGTGAGTCCTCCATGCAACGTGTTGTTCGAAATCCATTCCAACGAATCTGTTCGCTTTCCGTAGCCAGGCGTGTCGCTGATTATATTTTATGACGCGCCAGCACCACCTGATGGAATCTTTGACGAATTTCTAATGATTCCATGGTTCACAAAAGGTGTTTCGACGCGTTCCTTCCCAGCTTTTATCCAATCTTTACCTGGGTGGAACACAGCTCGGTATGTGCATTCTTTTTCTAATCTACAAGACGATTTCAAATACATTAATAGAGCCATCTTTAACTCGATATCTGTGATGAACTATGAGCTCTCCTTCCTTCAGGCGGTCCTTAACGAGACCACCGTAAGCGGGTTGTCCCTTCCACTTCCAGTAAGATTCGCTCACCGTTTCGCTTCAGTATTGGGGGAGAAACCTCCCGGAATCTGTAGTATTCGTTTCTTATGATGTGGAGCCATTCCTCCCCACACTCTTCAGCCACAATACGACTCCATCGGCATACATACCCGACCGCACGCAAGTCCTCTATCCACTTAACATCTACTACGCATGGTTGTCATCAGAATCCGATCAAGACGTGGACACTGCGATACGGACGAGCGCGCAGACGCTTCAAGCCCATATCAGTCAGATTGGCCTCGCCAATGCGGTTGTCTATCCCAACTATGCCATCTTCGATACCCCGTTGGATAAGTTGTATGGAGCGAACCTACCAAGATTACAGGCGATCAAGAAGGTGGTAGACCCAGATAATGTGATGGGTCTTGCTGGCGGTTTCAAGCTCTAATTCCATACTAGCATGTCAAAGGCTTGTAGGCGCATGGATAAAGTTGACGCTGCAGATTAACTACATGAGTTCCAACTTACACATAATTTATTTAAACATAACACGTAGTAAATCTATTTATTTACATCAGATTGCCTTGTATACTTGTGTTTACACTCAACATCTCCAGCTCAAGCCGGTAACTTGGCTAAATCGTATTTCCTACCGTACTATTGCGTCACTGCACCCTAAGAACAAGCAAATAGGACCACCCAGACACAAATTTTGGTTACGCTGTGCATTGAGAAAGTTGGAGAGTCGCTGTCACGTTGCGTTTTCGGAAAGCAATCGGGATCCGAGTTTCGGACAGTTGATGGGCCGACGGTCCGAAGACGCGCCGGTTGTACTCCAAGTACTTTGCCTGAAACTCCCATCAGTTGAACACTACATCGAAATGTCGAGCAACCCAAACCTCCGCAAGTTGAAGGACTCGAACGACCATTCGGAGGCTGAACGTTTATAAGTAAAACATAGTAAGTGATGGTAACAGGCCGCGCCGTAAAAGCAGCCTCTTTGGCACGATTCACGGCTGGTTGGTAGCTTCACAAGGGAATTACCTGATATTCGCTGATAATACAGCCAATAGATTCTAGACTTGGTCAGGTCACTAGTATACCGTAACGTCGTGACAGATTAACAGTGGCAGCCGCCGAAATTTGGTTAACGGCATAAAAACCTTTCAGTGCGCTTGGCACTGGGCAGAATCCCATCTTCTTGGCTTCAAGTATGGTACGCGCTGCTCTCGCTTTCACCGCGGTCGCATCCTTCGGCAGCGCAGTTGGTCGTACCCTTGTTGACGACAAGCACAGCGTCTATGAGCCTTCCCTTTTACTGAATGAACTTTGCCAAAAAATTGCAAGCTCTATTTCAGACGCATCAGATGTCTATGATGCCGGTTCGTTTTTCTATGCTTTCCTTCGAATTTTAGTTCACGCCGAGCACGGTTTTGCAGCTTCGGTAAACTACCTAGAAGACATCAGTCACTGGGGAGTGTCAAGTACCCAACTTGCAGCGTGCTCGTTTGAGCCTGGTACACCCGAAGATGTTGGCATTGCAGTAAGCCGCTCTATTACATTCATGTCTTCTTTCCTGCACCAAGGTGATGCATCTAGCTACGAATTCTCGGCGAAACCCAGACCCCGTTCGCGGTTCGTATCGTTTGGCTCTGGGTAAAAATGTCATTTCATGTGTCCCTGCAGGTCAAGGGTGGTGGTCACACTGCCAATCCGGGGTTTTCGTCGACTACGGGGGTCCAAATAGCCATGTCGAGGTTCTGCGACGTTGATTACAATCCTGCAACGCAAACAGTCACGTTCGGAGCAGGTCTGGTTTGGGACGATGTCTACGCGGCACTTGAGCCATACGAAGTGAATGTTGTCGGTGGTCGAGTAACCGGTGTTGGTGTTGCTGGCTTTACTCTCGGCGGAGGTATGTTTGACTGTCATATGCGGGTAAAAGACTGCTCTCAGCAGTGTCAACAGGCTATTCATGGCTTACAAATCAACACGGTTTAACCATCGATACTGTGCAAGCGTATGAGCTGGTCATGCCTAATGGGACAGCTATCAATGTTACAGAGACGTCGAGTCCCGATATCTTCTTTGCTCTCAAAGTACGTCGTTTTCTAAATATGAATTTGTAACCTCGTTGATATCCTTGCAGGGCGGTCTGAATAACTTTGTATGCGGAAACGTTTTGGCTATGGCTTCGGCTAATCGTTGTTCAGGGCATCGTAACGAGGTTCACATTGAAGACATTCTCGCAGGGGCAAATCTGGGTATGTATGCATCCGTTCCCAATACCATCTAGGTATTCCAACCCAAGATATCAAGGGCGGCGTGATTTTCTATCCTCCAACTTCCCTAGACGAGATTACCAAAGCGACGGCGAATTTTGTGGCACGCAACAAGGATCCAAAGGCCGCAATGATCACATCATATAACTACCTCGCCGGTGTTGTGAGTCCTTTTGCGGCGTTGAGTTGACAATCCGATTTCATTCGTCCGTCTGACGCAGCCGGAACCAACCGTCATCATCTTCTACGACGCACCGAATATGCCTGATGAAATCTTTGACGAGTTTCTCGCGATTCCTGCGTTGAATCAGGGTATTGGTGTTTCGACACGTTCCTACTTTGATTTCGTAAAATGTATACTCATACCCCCACCACGACGGTACGTGTATCCCTCGTCGAGGCTGTGACAAAATCCCAAACGCGTTGACAGGATCATCTTCGATTCATTTTCTACGACCGACTACTCGCTCCCCTTCCTTGAGCGGATCGTCGAGGAGGCCAACGTAAGTGGACAATCTCACTCTCGTCCCCTAACACGAGTCACTGATCATTCACCTCTAGTCTATGGCCATTGACACTCTTTTGAACACTACGACATTCCTTAACTACGATGTTGAACCCTTCCTTCCCACTCTCTACACCCATAATAAAACACCATCGGCCTACCCGCCTGACCGCACGCGCGGCTTCATGCCATTCGAAATCTACTTTGCATGGGAATTGCCAGTGTTTGATCAAGTCGTTCAAGATGCGATACGGGGGACCAAGGAGACGCTCCAAAAATATGCCATTGCCAACGGTCAAAGTGATGCTAACCTGGCTGTCTATCCCAACTATGCGATTTTCGATACGCCGCTGGACAAGATGTATGGAGCAAACCTACCAAGATTGCGGGAGATCAAAAAGGCGGTAGACCCGGAGAACGTGATGGGTCTTGCTGGTGGTTTCAGGTTCTGAATCAGTCTAGGACAGGCTATATAGTGCCTCATCGTTGTATCGTATATATCAGATTAATAATACCCCTTTCGCTCAAAGAAACATGGATGAAGGAGTACGGTGATACTGGGAACATGCAAGAAGATTGTACATGGGGAGAAGTCTTATGGGGTGCTCATTAAGTGACTCTGGAGATGAGAAAGGGTGTCGCTGGGTCGACGTCATTGTCCTGTCAGCTCGTAGAAGATGATGACGGTTACCCCACACCTTTACAGAAGAAACTTCAATGCCATAATGTCTGCTAGCTGTCGTCGCCGCGTATAGACATAGACCACGTATTCCCGTGCACGCATCGATGAATATCACCCCATGCATATTGCGACGTCCATGTATGCGTCGGAACGACGCAAAATAAAAGCACCTCTCCTCGGTGGGATCACGATGACAACGTGTCCAAGTTGAGCAATGATCAAGAGTTCCGCAGCCCACCCATGCAAACGCGCATATATTCTAGATACCTGGAGAAGATTGCCGTGCGTTTGCAGACCATCACGTCTTCTAGGCATCCGGTTGGGAGGATAGAAAAAGTATGTATTCTAGAGGGTATAACAGGCTAAGTTGCACGTGGGCGGTGGTTCAACATGCTGGACGTCCCTGATACGTGACATGTCTCGAGCAGAGATGGGCAAGGCGGTATATCACCTCGTCGGCCACGGCCAAGGAGCAACATATATCGGATGTCCAACTTGACGCGTCCCGCACTGAGTGAGAGGATGGTTTGTAACATCATTCGTGTCCATGACTCGAAGGGCGAAAGCGGGAACGTACTACATGGACGGACAGACGTACATGTACCGTCCCTTTTCTCCGAGCTCTGGGGAAGAATCGTCGTAAGCAAATGTACGCCCCCTCTCTTGCGTCGAATTGGCAAGTTTCACATGCACAGCCGTCAACTAACAAGGGAGAGGCACAGGGGAGAAAAACGCGATCAAAGCACATGGGTCCGTTGTTAGGGGCTCGGAAGGGATGAACGTCACCTTGTGAGAATTCAAATATCCGAACGCGACCATGACCTGAAACGGACGTCGAGATGGATGTGGATCAACCAACCAATGGCACTGCCAGCGATGGCCTGTATCTGGGTTCATGAAGTGGGCGCTATGCACGTACGCACGTTCATCGGATATGAAATCGCGCTTGAGAGGGAAGGGAAAAGCTTTACCAGAAGCCTGTACTAGGCGTCATGACAGTTTGAGTGGTAGCAAAAAGAATCCACTTGTTTTGGTTACTTGGTCCAATGGAACGGATCGGAGTAACACCGCCACGCGAATCTAAGCTGAAGGGCAGGAAAGCGACGGTCCTTTAGACATTATTGGAACAGACTACGGTACACGTATAGCTCAAAACTGAAGGTACTATTGGCTACAAACGTTCTAGGTGAATGGATCCAGACAAGTCCATCAAAAAATACTTGTCAATAAAATCATTGCCAGACGAAAAGAGAACGAGGACCCATAGGAACCACACTGAGAAATGCCGCGTTCACGGACAGTGTGCTTGGTTCATGAGCCCTAGGTTAAGCCACCAAACCCCACGGCGTGACGATATCCACACGCCCCACCAATACTTGCGATCGCCCAACACGTCCGCCCTCTTGAGCCCCTGCCTCGCCTCCCACCCCGGAAGCGCCACGCTCCCCCGACACCGCTCGTAATACGCATCCGTCAACCGACGCAGATTGCTCGGATGCAAACCGCAAACGTATTGCACCTCTGGGTACGTCAGAGGGATCTGAAAGTATTCATAGATGGCCTCGAACAAGTCGCGGAGCGTCACTGGCTCGCTTTGGTCGATGACGATGGGACCCCAGAGGGTGGACATGTGGCCGACGTCGCACGTCACGACGATCGTGTTCGCTTTGGTGTGGGTGACGGAGTCTCCCCAGATGCTGGACATGTCAACGATAACGTGGTTGGGCGTTAATCGTTTCGCCATGGAGGGGTGTTTGGTGACGTTCCAGCCAATCATGGGTAGGTGGGCATTGTTGGGGTTGGGGATGATGTGTGGCGAGAGGCGGATGGGGACATCGCGGGCCCAGTCAAGCGGGGGCCATGTTCCAGGAGCCCATTGGGGCATCGTACCTGGAAGGGGATGGCCACCTGTGAGGGTGATAGCTGACCAGGGACTGAGCGGATGAGGGATCGATGGTGTGGGTTGAGGGTGTGGACTCCAGGCCAACTGACCGGTTGGAAATACCCAGACATAGTGATGAGGTGCCCAGGGCGGTAATTGAGGAGGGCGATACCATGGAGAAACATCGTTGGACACCGGTGGTGGGGGTGGATTGGGAGGCTGATCTGGCATTTGGGAGCAAAACGTCAACGGAGCAACAGCACAGGCCACACGCAAATAAACGTTACCCGTGTTGGCTTCGATACCAGGATTCCCACCACCTGGGAAATTATCGGGATCCCGTGGCTCTGGACGAGTCTTCCGACGGCGGAGGAAACGGCGGGGGCCCACGAAGATTGGCCGAGCTGCACTAAGACAGCCCCAGGACGGCCGCAGGTTGGAAGTGCTTCGAGAAAAGACAGGCGCAAAGGCAGAATGCTCTGAGAAACTGCCCGTATCTGGCACAGCAAGCTTGTTCGCCTCTGACGCTGTTTCGAAGCCGGGCACTTCGTCTAGGCGGTAGTTGCGCATCATATCTTCGACAGGCGTCGCGAATTGCCCGGGGATCTAGGTCTCTAGGCCCAGCAGCCAGTGTGACATCGCGCCAGAAGTGTTCGCGCAAGGAGAAATCGGGGGGCATTGGTGAGCGGAACGGTGGATGTATGTGTGAGACGAACGGACTCCAGAAGTTCCAGCAGGTGACTGTTAGTTTGGCGACATTAAAGGAGGAACGTCGACCACAGGCGATGCACTAGTATGCACGCTCTGAGCATAAAAGAAAGATAAAGCAGGTCTCCTTGATGACAGGAACAACAGCAAGATGTACACTCACTCACAAGCGGGTGAACAGGTGGACCCACAAAGTATCTCGTCAGATAAGCCGCTTCTCTCCGCCGGCTCGAGCTTTCCAAATATGTACAAACTGATTTAGACGGCATTGTACACTACAAGGCTATGTATGTCACAGTGCGCCCCCATGCGCCAACAGGAGCAGTGCTGTGCAACGTCGGGGACAACAGGAAAGGTATCCATTCCTAGGATCCTAGGAAGAGGGCAACCACTGGAACAAGGCTAGCTAATATGTTCGTAGTACAATCGGGCTACGATATGATAGTCATACAAACATCTCTTAAGCAAGCACGCGAGACTACAATAAATAAAATGCGAGGCTACAGTAAATGCGAGACTACATACAGTAATTCATCTTTGCTTCCGAAAACACCCGAAAACCCTTCATACGCTGCTTCCCGGCCCCTGAGTAGTTTTGGGACCCTCTCCGGTTTGATCCTGGCCCCTTGTTTGAGGAGACGTGGCTTCGGAGCCTAGGTAGTCATTAGGTATGTATGTCAAACGCAAGAAGAGGAAAGACGGACCTGCAGCCTGGTTCGACTGGGTGCTTTGTTGCACTTTCTCTGTACCACCCGTCTGACCAACCGGTTGTTGTTGACTCGTCTCTGGCTGAGGCTGTCGGCTCTCGACGGGCGAAGGTGGAGCCGGCGTTGGGCCAGACACTTCCTCCTTGGCGGGCTGCTCCTTCAGCTGCTCACCGGCCTTGGCCTCCGCATGAGGTTCGGCACCAGCAGCAGCACTGACAGGTGGCGGTACTCCTTTCAATTGCGCAACGCCCTGTTCGATCTCGACTTGACCCTTGGAAGCGATGTCTTGTTGCTTTGCTTTAGACTCCTCCGAGCCAGAGACGGACTCGAATGCGCCCATCACAGAGCCGCGGAAGTCTTCGCCAACGCCTGTCAATCAGCAATCCGTGAGCGTTTTCTTCTTCAAAACGGATAAGAGGCGGCGTGCCGTGGGCGATATGAGCTGCCCCTCTGCATCAAGACCGGTCTACTCAGCAAAGACGGTGGATGTGTGTCAAAAAACAACTCACTTGACCTTGTCTCCAAAGCTGGAATGTTTTTTCTCTGTGGGCTGGTGTGTCGACATGACGGGTGGTTTTGAGGAACGATTGGCAGTATGAATGTGGCGGTAGGCCGTTACTGTAAGAGCCTGGGTTCGAAACCTAGTCTGAGTGTGAACAAATTACAAATTAACGATACGGCCCCGAGCGTTGTGCATGGATCCACCTAGACTCTAATGAGGCAAGAAGGCACTAAGAACTAAGAACAAGCCTGGCGATGCCGCCAGAGAACATGAATTGACTCCGGCGAGAGGTGATGACATCGAAACGGCCACTGCGGCTTATTACGAACACTATGATACTACGAGCACTAGTGCCTTCCTGTCACTAGTTGATGATAAATTTCAACATCTCTGTGCTGAGCACTGAGAACTGGCCCGTCGTCTCGAGTTGCACGCAACGCACGATTTAAATCTGACCGCCTCTTTCCTCCCCCTCACATTTAATTATAATTATATTAATATTTCCCTGGACCCACAAAGGACCAACCGTTCGGGATTGGGCGGTAGTGTTTATATGCGCACACGTGTTTACGATGATGAGTCGCCAGTGACGTCGTGGCGTTCAGAGTTGGCTTCGGTGATGCAACGTGCCCTAGACTTTTGGCTCCTTCCCTTCGACGGAGATAACATCGTCAAATGCCGTATTTGATCGATGATAAGTTTACATCTGTGCACGTGACTATGTGATCGAAAATTTATCATCCCATCAAAGTTCTGTGCGAACTTATCTCCGCTTCCCCACCACCGTGAGGGGAGACTGTGTGGGGATTGTTTTGATCTGCGTTGCAAGGTGACTGCGGTGCCACTGGTTGTTGGGTGACACGGGTTGTCTTGACGTGAACGAGCGATCACTGAGGTAACAGGTCTGTGCTCAGGCTCAAACGGACGAAGAGTGGTCGTACATCTGTATTTTATTTCTTTATCTTCTTTATCTTCTACACTGTCTATCTATTACAAAACCATTCCGAATCTCCGAACACGAACGAGATAAAAGAATTCCGCATCCGAAATGAAAACTAAAAGAATCGAGCGAAGCAAAAGGGTGCAGGGAATAGAAAGAAATGACTAAATGGTATAATGATACGAACAATAAAAGGATGTGGAATATGCTACATGCAGTCGATGCGTCCAGGATTCTCGTCTGATCTTCGTGTTTTTGTCAACGTCCAGTACAGTCGCAGAAAGAAAGCGGAGGAAAAAATACAGTATAAGGATAACACTCCCCCCCGCCCACTGGTCAAAAGGCAAGGTTCAGGGTCCAGACATCGGGACCAACCTTGGTGCTCGACAACCCCATGAACCGCGTGCGACCCCGTAAAAAGTCCACACGCTTCACACCCCTGTGGTACTGCTCGTCGGCGGCCTCCCTCGAGGAAGCACGACCACACCGTCTGTGAAACGCAACAGACACCTCGTCTTTGAGCGCCTGCGTGGGCAGCGTCTTGTACTCGGTTGGGAGCACCGGGTGACGAAGGGAGCAGTACAGCGCTTCGAGGAGGTCGCGGACCGAAACGTAATGTTTCGTGGGGGGGACGGTTAGCCGCCATGGGAATTGGTCGATGATGAGCGTCATGGTGTGCATGCTGGGCTGCGTCGCGGGCTCATCGAATACCTTGGGAGGAAGGCTCAGGGGGGATGCGTGTACGTTGGGAGCAACCGTGAGAGGGGGGAGAGAGGTGTCGTAGATGATGGGTGGGACATGGGGATGAAACGCGAGGAGAGGATGGATGGCAACGGGGCCGTCAGGGAGAGGGAGCGATGGATAGTTGTTCTGGGGAGGGGTGCAGGGCCCAGACGAATCGCCCGAGGAGGGAAGCGACGACTCAGAGAGCGTCGGCGAGGGCGTCTTGGGCGAGTAAAAGATGTTGTCGTCGTTGAATCGGACCTGTTTTTTAGGGCTAGACATCTTGCGAGTGGTGTATGCGACGCGGCGACGACGAGGGCGACGACGAAAGGCTCTTTGGATGAGAGCCTTGAGACGGAAAAAAAAAGTAGATGCCGTGTGTGAGAACGGATGATGGTCGTTGTGGGGGAAGATGTGATGGCGGACTGGAGCCTCAGAGTCGGTCGAGGGGGGCTTGATATATACCTCGTCCACGTCCGGGGCGCAGCCTCCGTTAAATTATGGGAGCATTGCCGCAGTCCCTGACAAGAGATACGGAATATGACTTGGACACAGTTCGGTTGTCGAGTCGGCACCGCCTTCTTCATGGGCTACCCACGAAACTGCTTCCTTATCCAGGCTGGAAAAGCAGCGGCAGAGAAGCGCGGGAGGCGACACAGCAAGTGTCGAGGTGTCTGGAGTCTACGTCCCACTTCAATACGGCACCGAGATCTCGACCGTTGTGCTGAACATCTCGCCGCCGGGACATCACGTCTCTCGTTTCAGACTTAATCATAGCAATCGCATGACTTACCAGCGGTCCAACTTGACGTGTCGTTAGGCTGAGGACGAGCATTTCTCAAGAGTACGATAGTGGCAGTGCCCCCAAGGTAAGTAGTAGGTGAGCAAAACACTGCCTAGCCTAGGTAGTGTTGTCACAAGGACATTGTAGACTTTATCAAAGTCACTAATCGCACCACGTAAGGTCGACGTGTCTGTCAAAGTTCGGACCGCGCTCAATGTGACTCATTTCCGAAGTTCAGCTGTGCAGCGGATTTTTCGGTCCGCTGTATATGCACACACTGGCATTACTGTAGGCTGGTGACCGTTGGCTCTTTATGGCGAGTACAGCATTCGCACTATCTGCTTTGCCATATGACAATGCTGTACAATGGAATTTCCAAAGCAGAATGGATTGTCTGACTTCAATTGTATCCATTGGTGAGTACGCGTTCTCCATGGTCAGCCGTTAAGGCAATTTGGGTCCTAATCCTGGACCTGGGTTGACCCCGGACATCCCCACTGACTGAGTCTATGCAAGCAAACCCCATTTCCTCGAATCATGCCGTCAACTTCATAGGGTCGCAGGCTGGTGCCTGTGTGGCAAGTTGGCCCTAAAAATGGTACGCAGCTGTTGCCCAATCCTCCTCCTCAGTGAATAATAAAAATGCCATCGTCTCCCCAGTCGCTGCGTCACTACGAAAGTGACGTTACGCCGCAGTCGTTGAGCACGCTCGTCGTTACTGACATGGCGGCGTGAGTGCGTTGGTGGCATCATAGGGCGAACAGGGCTCGCAGACCAAAATATCACATGCGTCATAACTCATTATTGCCCCCGTCCTTCACGCGCTCTCCCGCCCGCATTCGCCCTTTTCGGCCACTTCCCCTCTCATTCCCACAGACGGCGACGGTCACGCTTAGCTTAGCCCAACTTGGCCCATGACGTGCGGCGCAATCCCTTCCCCTATTCCTCAGTTTGTTTGAGTTATTTTGGTCCGCGAGCGGTATGAGGGCCCTAAAAGGTATTTGTGGTACAATCCCGTGTCCACAAGCATTAATCATGACAGCGGATTGGGCGATATGTCACCGCCGAGCGTGATGTAGACGCCCTTGTTCACACAGGTACGCTCCCCACCAGCGTCAATGAGGCGCTGCATTCACAAATTTCCAATACGTAAGTGACAAAGTTCTCCGGAATTTTCCTGTGCGGATCGCCCATGCCGAGCAATACGCGGCGGTGTGGCAGCACCGTTTTGCGGAGAGACGTGCGCCCTTCTCAGCGTCTAGCGCGCCGCCGATGAAGTGGGCGATGCTCTTCTGAGCGTCTACCTTTCTGTCCTTCTACCCCATCGCGGCGCTGCGCTTTGCATCGCTGTCAACAGCCCCATCCCGCCGGGGAAAATGTACTCTTTTCGGACTTGCCATTCTTGGGTATATGAACACTGGCCTGTGAGCCTGCTGTGCAACCTATGAATGTTGGTCTATACCAAATTTAACATCGCCGCACCTGTGGATGATCGGGAATAGGTCCTTGTGCATTTGATACGAGCGCAACAGCGCGTAGACGGAACGCCGAAGGGTTCTTTGTCAGGAGGATCAAGATGAGTCAGCTTGATCCTGGATGATCAACTCCGGACGAGCGCCACTGCTCTATAGGGTATGATTGCTCAAGCTTGAAACGTGATGCTTGTGCTGATTTCACGCCCATCAAACAAAAGTCTGATGCCAAGGTGTAATCAACTTCTGTGGCATAACTTAGGCAAAACCCGAAGTTCCACGGCGCTGCATACTAGTATGTATCATGACTAGGAGGGTATCAGGGTACCCTCTTGGTCCCTTGAAACGAGCGAAAAGGGGCACATGGGAACCATCGTGACCGCAAGGGTGACACGACCGTCGGAACCCAACCTTGGGACACCGGGGCATCGTCCGAGGTTGTGAGGCAGTGTACCAGTGCTCATTCATACAGACGTCACACACCGTTGCGTTCGGAGAGCCGAAAGTGGCAGCAGCCTCTTACATGCGGCGCCGAGCACATACGGCCTTTGTTTCACACACGTGGTCGAACAAGCCACGGTCCGCCCCGGGTACGTTTTCCGCGTTGTCATACCTGGTTCCGGGTGGCTTTAAAATAGATGGTGTTCACTGAAAGGCCGGCGTGAGACTGGGGATGACCACCGTCTCGATGTCTCCTTTTGGGATTCGACCTCGATCGATGGAGGTGATCGGACGGGTTGGGTTAGACGAGTGTACGGATCTCAATGCCATGCCGAAGAATGCAACTGTTCTTTCTTCCACGCATACAGCATGACCAAGCATAGTCATGTCACGAGTACCCCAGCCCCGCCGCACGCAAGAATGGAATGAGTTTTGCTAGGTTCAGAGCGCGTGGCACTGTTCCTGGGATCGAGATCGCCAACTCAAAGATATTGATATTACTTGCAGGTCGGACCACGGTCGGCCGAGTGCCACATTCAGAGTCGGCTAGTGAAGGGTCTGGCGCGAATGGCCAGACTTGCTACGCAATGGCTGCGAGACACTCTTGATCCGGCGAAGGGGACAATGGTATCCCCTAGAAGGATAGCAACCAGGACCGGTGATCTATCCTGCGTGCCATTTTGGTCTCTGTCGCGGGACGCGCAGTGTTTATCACATCCTCGTCGCCAAAACGGTCCAGTCCTTTGGGATAAGGATGTATGCCTGCTTTCAGACACGCCACACGCATTTTCCATTGATGGATCGCCGTTTCACCGGACGGTCTTGTGGGACCGGCCGTTTGGATGGAGACCGACATGCATGTCCACTGACTAAGTGTTTCATCTAGATATTATCAACCAGTATCAACTGGAAAAGATAAGCAACCTCCCTCCTTACATGGATCAGAGGTGAGACATTATGCCCATGGTGCTACAGGAACCGGGTGCGAAGATCCACCTTTCCTCCAATGAAAATTAGTGGGCAGCAATCTTTGACACGCTGGAGGAATCCTCCATCGCCAATTTTTTATTCGTGGATCGAGGAATAACATGGGTAACTTCGGGACCCGGAGAACCGGCTCGAAACATCATTTCCGGAGCGCGATACACCATTCGCATACAAAGGTATGAATTCATTCCCTTACTGTTACAGTTTTTGTGTGGCCGTGTCCTCAATGTCTGAAGCGTCGATTGTGATGATGGATGACAAGAAGCGGGTCGGGTGACGTCCAACTGCCGAGCGCAATACTTTCAAACCTCGTAAACACAGGTAGGCTCTCTACCAGCGTCAACGAGGCGCTGCATTCATACGTTTCCAATTCGTTAGAATTTGACTTGCTGTTCGGATCGCTCACGCCGAGCAATAGCCGGTGGTCTGGAAGTCTAGGCGCTTCCCAGCGTCAATCGTATGGCGCAAATGATGCGGTGATGCTCCTTTCCGGGCGTCTTCCTTTCTTCCTTTCTGCTCTTGTCCTCATTGCGGTGATTGTGCTTGCATCGCTCTCAGCATACATCTTACCAGCAAGACGTACTCTCTTGGGACATGCCATATCAAGACCATCCTGTAGACAAGTCTGCTGCACAGCCTCCATGACTGACAAGAGTAATATACCGAATTCGACACCGCCACGTTCGCGGACGATATAGATATATAGATAACCCATCCGACCATCGGAATGGGCCATCATGTCCAAAGACGTGGGCCCTAGTGTATCAATGTCTGTTTGATCATACAGACGCCACGCACCGTTGCATTCGGAAAGCCGAAAATGGCAGCAGCATACACGTATATAGTACATACTACTCTCTGCATTTCACCAGTGGTCGAACGAGCCACTGTCGGTGGGCTCGGGGTACGTGTCTTGCATTATTACCTAATGTAGCTTGGACGGTGATTATCGTTCGGCCGCCTCCTGAATCAACTATGCTATGTTGGATTCTATTTTGATGGAGATGATCAGACGACTTGGGCTTGGGCTTCACAGTGCACGGATCTCAGCTTCACCTGTAGGTTCTTTCTTCCACATACAGCATGACAGAGCAGTGTATCATGGGTGTGCCGCAGTTCTGCCACGACTCGGATATTCTCCACAAGGATGGGGCTAGCTGGGTCCGCTCCTCGGATCAAGTAAGGTGACTTGTCATAGACAGGTCTAGATAAATACACTGTTGCCACCCCTGTCCAATTGGTACCTTGATAGCTGCGCAGTGTACCTGATGTTAAAGCAAACCTAGATGCCCCAGTATAACCATAACTGAACCCTTTGATGGTCGATGACAACTCCTGGTCACGCAAGCATCGCCCCTGTGAAACAACGTCCAGCCAAGTCGTATGGCACAAATGCATAGTGATGGGTCTTGCCGGTAGTTCCTGAGCTCTGTCTGGTTACACTTCAGCGCCTGCTACATACTTGTCTCATGTGATGTTGACTTCGGGACCCCCTGCTGCGCGAAGTGCCTAGACAAAAATGTGGTGATGATGGAAATGGGTGAGTGGTATTAACGAAAGTATAGACTCGGACATACCCGTGGATGAGAGTAGCATATGGTGAATCCGTCGCCGATGATGTATGGAAACTGTAGGTGTGTCCCATCTAAATGTTGAACGTTCATGTCAGACAGCGGTAGCTACAAAGTAGCTCTCCATCCCAACCGGGTCCACATCTATGCCACCGATGCAGGACAGCACCGCCCCGTGCATGCTCGCGATTGCCACTGCTTGCACACCATCACGCACAGGTTTAACACAACCGCTACACGCTCTCCCATATACAAAGGGGGAACCGAGCGGTCATGTAGAACAATGTCATCCGCCGCGAGCAAAGATCGTCTGCGAGCAGTGGCCACGTCGTTTTCAGCGGCGTCGGGCCAGACCTGGGAGAGCACATACGAGGGCTTTCGTTCTGACTCTTTAAACTTGATCTGGATCTGACACCATTTAAGCTCTTGAGTGTCGAATATCTAAGTATCTTTGAGGTACTGGGCTAATGCGCAATAAGGGGAGGTCGTGGCGAAAATGCGATGCACGTACTTGGATAGCCAGGTTCATAAAATCCGCCAAACAAGACATTCCATATGACCATCCTGTTGGTGTTTCAGCTCAGCTCAGCGACACTGCGCACGAGGCACATAATTCCCATCCTACTAATGACCCGAGCGTGCACTCATACATACCTTATTCTTTCCCGTTGGCATATTGAACACCCAAGAGTCGCAATATTGATGAAGGCCGTTTTGGTGCAAGGACAAAAATTAGCCAACCAGTGGGAGCGATCTCCGTCAACCATCAACATTGTGCCGGGTTTCCGAGCTACAAGAATCGCACCAAAGGGATAGTGTTTCCGCTGGGCGTAGACGCGACAATGCCGTGTGCGGAACGAGGACCTGGGTAAGTTTGGGAAACGAACTTTCGTCATTCGTCCTGTAAACACGACGGCATCGATGGGATATAAATTAGGGTCGTTCTGGGACATACTTGATGGGAGAGTGGCGAAACACGTTGTAAAAGTACTACGCAATGAATGGTCAACAGGAATCGCAGGAGGTGTTGGATACGATATGGACTGGTTTACCATCATCGCTAAGGCACTCACTTGCTATCACCAGGGTGATTTCCGTTTGGACTGCTGTCCGAGACTCCGAGTGGCATTTGCACATTTATTGGGAAGATTTTGGGCAACTTCTTTTGTGACAATATGTGCTGCCCCCCATACTCGTCTCACCTACCACAAACACGAACTGAATGTTGAGTGCTGATCATGATTCTTTTCTTTGCGCGCCGTCTCTTGGGGAACCATTCTTTTTTGTGTGCCCGAGCGGCTGATTTTTGGGATGACAATGCACCGTGTTATGGCGTCGATGAGACCAACCATCGATACAGCCATTCGGGTTTGCGTGTGGAAAAACGGTGCGCTACACCCATCATTTTCTGCATATAAATCCGAGTAGCTCAGAGATGGAAACTTGGAGCGTAGTCGATATGTGTAGATTAGCTCGCCATCCAGGACCGCTTGCACGATACCGTGTGGCTCTAATTCATCGTGCGCTTCCTAGCACGTTCGACCTCCATTTCAGCCTCCAACTCCCTTGCCGCAGCCTCTGCCCACACGTCAAAACCGCCCTTGTCGAACGCGTCCGCGAGTCTTGTTATGGCGGCGTCATGGTCAAAGGTCGTTGGCGTGCAGGACTCAGACTGTGTTGTTGATGCAGCCTGGAGAACAGTGTCGAGAGAGGTCGGATATCGATAGATTTTGGCAGTTAAGAGGGGCATGGATTGTGATACCCACGTGCGCATGCGTGCAGCAAACTCTGTCGTCTATAAGGGTGTAAGTGGTGTGTGGGGATGTCAGGACAACCTCGACTCACGTTGTGAACGTCGAGATAGGCCATGACGCCTGCGACCGACGCAGTTGCAGTGGACATGATGATGGTGGTGGCGATGGCAAATGCTTTAAAGGTGTAGAGCGGGGCATTGAAATGGTCTTGTGGTGGTGGTGGTTGAAGGGCACGACGAGGACCTGACGTGGGCAGCCGACGAATGCGGCGAGCAACACGTCCGGCGGTGTTCATTAAGAGAATGGTTGGAGACACAGCCACAGCATGGCCAAATTCAAGAGTGCGATCCATCATACAGGTCCTACGAGTACGCCAGCTCAGAGCATTGTTTGGCGGTTGACCCCCCTTCGACCGGAAGATAAAACTCAACTAAGGCAGGCAAACGAAGCGGAATCACTCTTCTCAGCTTCCAATATGGTGCGCGCTGCTCCCGGTCGCACCCTTCGGCAGTGCAGTCGGTCGTACGTACCCTTGTTGGTGACAAGCGTAGTGTCTCCGAGTCCCTTTTACTGAATGAACCTTGCCAAGAAATTGCAGGCTCTATTTATGATGCAGAAGCAGATGTCTGATGCTTGGTTCGCTCCTATGCTTTGAGCGCTCACTTGAAAAATCAACCCACGTGATCATGTCGCGCGTCCAGCTAGGTAGTCCAAACTGGAATGAACATTACATCAAACCTTCACGACTAGACCCCTGCACGCTGTGCTTGTAGATCAAGCGGACGCACTTTAATTTCTCCATTCAAACAGACAATCCTTGCGAACGCAAGTCATGCTCTCCTTCTTCATTTCCAAAATCGTAGCCATGTCGATCTTCGTCTACCTCTGTATCGTCGCACCGAGCGCGTCAGGAAGGATAGACAAGGGTACCGCCTCTCTGTCTAGATATCGTACCGATGCAACCAGGACCAAGCCCACGAAACCAGCTGGAGTTCCCAAACCACCACACGACAACCGATACAACCCATCATCCACAAGCGTACCGAGAGGGGTACGGCGTGATCGACATAGAGACAGGAGTACACAAATAGACATCCCTCTCCGCAACAACGCGAACAAAGCGAGGACTGGCGCGAGGAAATCGCTGGCACGGTCACGGGCGGCCACGCCCACCAAGCAGCGACGTCAGAACGAACAGCCCACACCAGAGCCGACGGGAGACGAGTCTGCCTCGACGACGGTGTACGTCTATGGTCCAAACGCGTTCGCGCTGTTACTCCCTCAGAATTCAGGTGGTGGGTACCTCATTTTTTCCGTTTTCGCTTGCTGTGATTCCGTTTGTTGTTCACAGAGATGGTGTCCGATGCAGAGGAGGATGGTATCGCGTACTGTACGGATGGAAGTGGGTGCGGAAACCCTTTCCCCAACGGGTTCATCACAGGGGCTGCGTACTCGGCATCAGCGGACGGATCATATGTACAAGTAAGTGTAACCATTGAGTTACCAGCTGCAAGTGCAGGGTTTCACGGTGACTGACGAACCACTGTTGTCTATCTTAGATAACGGGTTGCATGGACTCTAGCAAGTTTCCATTTGCGGATAACGATGATGGTGGGCAGTTTGACGTCCGGTACCCCAACGGTGCACAGTGCACGTTTGGAGGCTATGGGGCAAGCTTCATCGAACAGTAAGACATTTGTCAATGTCCATGTGATATTGGTTGACCGTCGACGTAACGTTACGCGTCGCCCATTTCCACCAAAGGGTGGAACCGTCAGCAAATCGGTTTTGTCTGCGATGCTGCAAGAGTGCCAATGATCAACAAAATTGTAATTCGCATCAAGATCGAGCCGGGTGTCCCGTGGCGGTCCCAGGTACCTACGAATTTGGGGAGGTTGGTTGTTCCTAGTTAGTTTTGTACGCGAGATAGTAATCTAAGCCACGCTGGATCGTGGCGGATAAAATGAGGTCTCAATCGGGGAGTGTACGAGGTGTCCCTGTTTACAAATACAACTAAGCTTGAAGCGATATAACTCTCCCCCACTGCGTGTCACACTGAAAAAAGACTACTGCCACCATAATCACACCAGCCCCACCCACAAGAGAGCATAGGCGACCCCAATCCAATCATGCACTGTATACAGTACTGTAGGACAATGTGACTGGTACAATCTTCCATGACATGCATGCGCCCAGCAGCTCATGCGGATCAATCAAGGCCCCTCGCCAGCCATCACCTCCTGCATGGCCATCCATACATCCCTGGCCTCTACATCTGCATGACCTTGCACCCGACCCCGCCGTCTTTCCTTCCCGGTTCCACCCACTTCTCCCGAACGCGTCGTTCGTTGCCCTTGAACTTGCTTCGCGAGATGTCTGAGCTCCGCAAACTCGTCCGTCGCCTGGGCGCGTAAAAAAGCAGCGCTCTTTGCCCTATGCACCAAACAATCGGGTGGTTGATATCCTTGCACTTCCTCCCCCCTAATCCCACCCTCATCTGCCCCCTCATCCATCGCTCGCTGATCCCGCCACAACGACCCACTTGTCCGTTCCAGCGTCTTCACGATATCCAAACTCTCCCCAGGCGGTATCGCCCACGGATGCGACGGCGTCTCACACGTCATGTCCACCTCCTTTCTCAACACCCGATCCACATCGACCGCCGAAAAGAACGCCACGCATTGCGGCAGATCGTCCATGCCCAACTTGAACGCGAACAAACACCGCGTCCACAGGTTCGCAATCTGCAATGCCAGCGCGGCGCGGTACTTGTCCGCCTCGGAAACAAGATACCGTAGTTCGTCGTGCACTGAAAGGAGGAAACGCGCGTTTATGTCGTATGTGCGCGTGAGATGGTCCATCGCAACCAGCAAGAGATGGAGATAGTCTACCCCGGACGACTGGACGACCCAGTTGATCCGCGACGTCATGTAATCCACCCCGAATTCTGCGGGCAAGTTTTCCTTGGAAAGTGCCGCCGTGATCCCGCAGCCTAACGCGGGTGTCTGCGGGCGATCCGACAACGCTATCTCCTCCAGTTTGTTGAAAACGTAACTCTCTGTTCCGCCGTACCAAAACTTGCGTCCAAACAGATCTGGCCGGTGAGTGTTCTTGCCCTTGGTCGACGCGTACAGGTTTTCAGCCAACTTTTTGGCTTCCTCGGGTTGCATTGCTGCATTTGATTGCAAGAGGAGCAGGACAGCATGCTTCATTCCCGCCCCGTAGATGCGCGAATAGTTGAACACCTTGGCCTGGTCACGTGAGATCCCCAAGATGTTCGCCGTCTTGGAGTGCAAGTCCGTCCCCGCAGCTTTGGTACCCTCAAGCGTCATCCAACCAATCGCCGTGGCACCGTGCAGACCAAACTGTGCATCACCCATACAGCTCGATATCCAAAGTTCCTCCGAGTCGACGTCAGCCCCGATGATGGCGTACCCCGGCGGCGCGCGCACCATTGCCTTGAGCTCGGACCCTACACGGTTCTTCTTTGCATTGCTCGCCGTCAACCACGTCTTCTCGATCGCACGACGCGTCACAGTGCCCATCGTAATGACCTGCGGAATGATCATACCCCATTTGTGGTCCGACGACGGCGCAAACTGCATATCGACCCGCTCGTTCTGCCACACCACCATCTGATTCAATATTCGATCGCGCGCGCTAATCCAGTAACTGCATTGGGCATTCATGTCCAGCGCAGCTTGGGCATCGTCCCCAGGACTCGTCAACGTTCCGTCATGGGCGTATTTCATGAACGTCTTGGAGAGCGGACTCCCGACGTTGGCGCTTTCGCCGTCCTTGTGCGGGAGCTTGTAGAAAAGAAAACGTTGTTTGCCATCTCCGTGTGTCATCTCGCATAACGTCTGGTCAGTAGGATCTGAAAATCCGAGTACCTGCGCACGCGTGGCAAATTCGGTGGCGCTCGGGACCCTAAATGTCCATCCATGCTCCCTGGAATAAAAAAGAGGATGGCCCATCCAGGACAGGCGGAGGAGGATCGGAGAATTGCGATTTCGTACGGTGATGTCAAGTGCACCAGGTGGGAGGTCTTTCTTCGGTCTTGCAAGGTCCCAATACCACTTCGGCCAGATGACTTGAGGTTTGGAAATTTTGAGGGTAGGCGTCTGGGATGACTTCATGCGGGGAGTGGCGAGAACAGGTCTCCAATCTAATTGTCGTAGCCAAGGATCTTGGTCATAGTCCTCTATGTTTACAAGAGACCTTGCTAGGTCGATGATGCGAGCTTCCAGCTCGGGTGTGCGTTCACCACTAGCAACGGCCAGAGCCAAAGACATGTCTGACGCAGTTAGTCGGCACCCCTTGAGGTAAGGAACACCATGAGTCGGTCCGAGGATCGTCAAAATTTTCCTTGCCCCCACGCTGGGGATTCGCATCACCTGGCCGTCGTGGATAAAATGCCACTTTTCTTCCGTGGTGTATCGCAAGGGATAACCATCAAAGGACAACTTGAGAAGGATTGGGAGCACGCGGTTCACGCTGCTAGCGCTGAAGATGCCCTTGAGTAGGTCGCGCAGCCAGGCGGGCTGCTTGTTCACGGCCGCCTTCGCCTGCGAAGCTGACTGTGGGCTCTGCAACAATCAACACTAGAAAGTCACGCGCGCAGGAAACAACGTACGTCACTGTCAAATACACCTCTGGATGTCTTTGCGACTTTGGGGGTCCAATCAAGCTGAGAGAGCCAAGGGTCATCTCTCCAAGAGGCGTTCTGCATCATGTCCTTTGCCTCCTCTGCGAGATCCACGAGATGTTTTTTGACCTTGCCTTCCAGCTCCTGATAAGTGCGCTCCGCGTTACGTAGATACTCCTCCCAGGATTCGTTGACCGTAAGAAAACTCGTACCCATGGTGAGGATACCAGCAAACGAAACCGGACTTGGACAACGTTGAAGGAACGCTGGAAGGACCTGTGCGAAGACCTGATGGGTCACGTAGACATCAGCAGCGCAGTACCCGAGGTAATCCTGAATGCTAGCAAGAATTGCCTCTCTCGAGGATGTCATAAAATCCCCACGGATCTCCTTGTCGAGATCAATATTGCAATAAAGTTTCGCTACGTCCGCCAAGCCATTGGCGGACGTGAGATCTTCCCAGCGTTGCTGTGAGAGTTCGGCATCGGTCGCATCCGCATCGTCTTCTTGGAGCTGAGGCAAACTTTCCTCGATCTCGGCACGTAGACGACGGAGTTGTGTGCGCCGTGCAGCATCGACCTCGGAGTCTGCTTGCGACTCGGCATCGCGCATGATCTCGAGCGCCGCCTCGACAGCCTCTGCACGCTGTTCGATACGGTTGGCTTTCGCCTTGCGGTGTTTCATCCATGCTGGTCGTTGATGAGATGAAATCCCATTGACAGCGACGTGGAGTGACATCGTGTCTATAAACCGCGTTTGGGTGCTCCTAAGACTATACTCTTCGCGGACGCGCTGTCGGTCGTAAGAGACATTGTGTCCAACGACGACACGCGGCGTCTCGGGGTTACCGAACGGAATCAAATGTTGAACCTCCTCTGTCTCGCCAAGCAACCATGGCGATATCCAGGAATACCACGCGTGTTTGGACGCAGCACAGGCGAGGACGGCATATGGATGATAGGGGGGCATCGTCTCGACGTCAAACACGAGCATCTGCTCGGGTTGACCGTCATGTTCGGGGTACGCGACGTGTTCGCTGTAACCCGACCCGTCTGGGAGGTAGTGATACTTGGTCCAGCCCGATTGGATATCAAAGTGCTCGGGTTTTGGGGGCAACACGTCTTGGGCGAGTTGCTTGGCAAGAGATAGCCACGGTTGGGCACAGCGCTGGCCGATATTGTAAAAATGTAGGTCAATGTCGGCGCCTTGGAGTGGGGGTAGGGTGAACCCTGTATCTGGGAGGACGGATCCCTGCTTTGGATCGAGACCGTGCATGTGAAGGTGGTCGCGTGCAATTTGGACGAACGCGGGCTCGGGTGGGAGGAAAGTGGCATGTTTGAATATCTGTGCGTGCAGCTGGCGCGAGAGCATTTGCACGCCTAGCTCATTGCGTTTTACTGCGTCGTTCCGGCAGGTCATGTCAGTGAGTCAGGTATGGATGTATATTCGAGGCGCACCATGTGGAACTTGCACTGTATCTGCATTTCTATCCGTTTTTCTTGTCCTTGCGCTCGTCTGTGCTTTAGGCTGTTCGGATTGTTCATGCTCGTACTTTTTCTCAGATTTTTGCTGCTGGTTGAACGGTGGAGATGAAATATGCAGTTTACGAGCGACTCGTGGGGAAGACCTTCGCAGGGGGTTCAGCATGCGTGTGTAGTCTCATGGCGTGGGATAGTACATTCTCTTGAAACTCTCAACATTGAACACGGTGTAGTAAGTAATAAGCACTGAAAGTGTTGGGAAGGTTCAAAATGCACTCATTTTACAGTCCTGCTACAGAAAATTACTGATGAGTCACGATTGATGGCCTGCCCACGCAGCCATCTATTTATATTCTTTCCAATCCGTCGACATCTTGCTTCGGCTGGGTGACTTGAGACACTTGCATTCTAAATCGCGCCAAGGTCGAGGAAGGTCGAGGAATTCATAGGTGTTTGCATGAACTAACCAGGAACATTCATCTTCCAGACCCGTCGTTCTCATCCTCTCTGTTCCCAGGCTCGTGGGACGATAATATTTCGATTGCCTCGGCGAACAACTCATACCGAATGCGATCTGTGGGTGCAGAAATTGAGCGGAGGCTGTGTTGCAATCGGTTAGCCGTTGAGTGCTTTCGTTTACTGTGAGCTATGTACGAATGATTTACCCACAACATATCGCTAGGCATGATATAATTTCCCAGAGGGGAACCATAACTATATAAAAAACGTGGATATCAGCATTCCTGGGAACAGACGTGCGCTGTGAACTTCGAGGATGCCTACCAGCAAGGACGCAACGGCGACATGTACGTACGGCTGTCAGACAGAAGGAAGGTACAGTATTAATTATTCACAAAGATCACAGCAAACTGCCTATCGACATTCATTGTCAGAGTAAACCGTATTCAGTCGCTTTTACGAAGAACGGAACCCAGGTCATATGCGGCGACAATGGGAGAACGCTTAGACGATGGCAAGTCAACGACGGTCAGGAGATAGGCACCCCTGTGAAAGTGGGTGGTCACGTGTATGGCATTGAGGCGTCCCAAGATGGACGATGGATAGTGCTCGCCGAAGAACGGATGGTGGTAGTTCGGGATTCCAGGACGATTGCCAAAGTGCTGGAGATGGGACAACACAAGGGTCAGGTCGGCGCGATCGATGTCTCTGCGGACTCGACGAAAATCGCCTCGGGATCGGAAGATGGTGCCACGTACGTCTTCAGTATCACCACTGGAAAGAAACTGCTAGGCCCGTTAGAACACAACGCCGACGTGATTGGAGTCAAGTTCAGTCCGAACGGGGAGCGAATTGCCACCGCCACGCCCATCTTGGTCCGTGTCTGGGACGCCAAAACGGGCGAGAAGCTGATCGCCATTCCTGCGGTCTCCGTTTCCTATCCAGTCATGCCTTTTGCGTGGTCAAGTGATAGCAGATATCTTTTTGCAGCGACGCCAGGATGGATCACATGCATCGATGTGTCCACGTCTACAAACTTAGACTCATGGTCATTCCCAAGCCACGACACGAAGCCACCCTTGCTTGTCAGCAACGGGAGATTCATTGCGTGCTGCACAGGTATATCAGTCTACTTCTTGGACATTTCTTCGCGTACGCAGGTCGGCCCCATCATCAAATTTCCCACCACTGTTCGTTCCATCGCTCTGTCGTCCGATGACAGCTGTCTTGCATGTGGGAGGATGGACAACATAATATCAGTTTACAATCTCGGCGATTTCCTTCCGCGGAATGTTCCACTAGATGTAAATAAGCGCGTCCTTCTGCTGCTTGATTTTTATCTGACTTTTCCAAAGCCAGCACGTTGCCTCCCGTTGATGAGCATCAGTGATGCGGCGTTCAAATCATGGATAGACTGTCACTTAGTGGACGCGGAAGCGACGTTGTCCAAAGAAATTACGTCCTCAAATCCTAGCCATAATGTATTTGCCAACCGTGCTCTCGTGCAAACGCGTCTACGCAAATGGGACACTGCCATCGTCGATGCCAAAGAGGTAGTTTCTGTACCGTCTTCTATTTCCAACTTGCACTCAGGTATAACACCCTAGTCCCTTGCTATTCAGCCGTCGCCAATCGGCCACATATCGATGGCCCTTGCGCTTGTCGGTCAAGGCCAACGAAAGCACGCCCTTCGAGCTGTCGACCTTGCCTTTCGCGATTGTCGTTCAAATGAAAACAGTTACCTCTTACTTATAAAGGTCTGTTCCCACCTGTTGGACATTCTCACCTGTGAACTCTATGTCGTATAGGCTATTCTATCATTTGTTTGCGGTAGACACAAAGATGCAATTTTGCGTGTGCGGGACCTCATGTCAAATGCGGATGATGGTGTAATGCAGTGCTGCATCCAGGCACGTCACATGTAAATTCTTTCTTCATCCTTAGTGATTGATGATGTCTACTCAAGGTCCTCGTAAACATGTACATAGAACGAGGAGACTATGAGAGTGCCGTGCAGACGTTGCATCACGGCTCGCCTGTTGCCTTCTCACCAATGAACAGTCATCTAGCAACTATATCCCTTGTAAGGCTATAACTGTAAAGGTTTTTGACATGATCCTATTTTCTCAATAGGTATTTGGTTGGACTTTTCGGGGACCTGACATCACAGTCTACCAACGTCTATGTGAATCTTTCTATGCGGCGAGGCGCATACAGGAGGGTGCAGAGTCTCTTCTCAAATTAATCAACTCATTTGGAGAGGAGATCCGTGCGAGCAAGGCGAGCGCGGACTGGGCGTCTGGTGAGGTCACCAGATTACTAATCCACAGCCTGTCTTTGATCGCTCGCCCTCAGATTTTGCGAAGAAATATGCCGCGGCGCTCGAAAGCCTCGGCGATGATGCGACCTTGTCCAAGGAATACGATAATGCAATTGCTCGGTACTCCTCTGCGTTGTCTCTCGATCCCCCAAGCAAGACAAATCTTCTTGTCAAACGAAGCAGGGTTCGAGCAGCGAAGCAATTGTGGCGAGAAGCTTTGAATGATGCTGATATGGTATGGCTATCCTCGATGCTTTGCCGGGATGTTCTGACACAGATTAAGGCGATAAATCAGGATCCCTCCTCCCCATTGGGTTATGAATGTAGACATTCAGCCCTCCATGGCATGCAAAGCTATGACGAAGCCATCGACGCACTTACACGTATGCTATCTGTGATGGAAAAATCCCCTGATCCAACAGTGCGTGGTACGTAGCTTTTCTACCGGTCGATTTGACATGCGTTGAGTACTTTCTACAGAGATGCGCAAAAACTACGTCTCACCTGAGCAGACGATCAGAACGATCGACGACACGATTCGGCAGATCATCAAAATATGTCCACTCGTCCTCATCGATGTCCGGACGGGTCGCCTATGTAGTACGGCTGATCAAGTGCGTATATTCAAGGCGGAGACGGCGTTTAAGGAGCTTATCTCGTCGACAACCGTGAGACTGGACAAGGCACACATCACGCGAGCCGTCAGGAAATGTTTCCAATACATCATGTTCTCCCACGTATGGGAGGGACAGGAACCATTGTTCCAGGATGTGAAGGCGGCTGGTTCAGTCTGGGATCTGGATCCGTCACCGCTGAACGAAAAGCTATGCAAATTCTGCGGTGTGGTTCGAGACGGCGAGGGAGACTATCGTTGGGCCTGGAGCGACACCTGCTGCATAGACAAAACGACAAGCACGGTACTCAACGAGTCTCTCATGTCCATGTACAAGTGGTACGAAGACTCCGCGGAGACGCTCATTTATCTTGCAGATGTAGAATCTCCGTCATCCCTCGGTGACCTCACCAAAAGTTTATGGATGATACGCTCGTGGACGCTACAAGAACTCCTCGCACCCAAAGTCATCCGTTTTTACGATCGCAATTGGAAGCCATATCTCAATGACACACGCACGAACCACAAAGAGTCCCCCGAGATTATGCAGGAACTAACGACTGCCATCCACCTCGCTCCTGGAAGTATTCTTAGATTCAGTCCAAGCGATCTCACTGTGCGGGAGAAACTGCGACTCGCTGCGATGCGCAATGCAACTATAGAAGAAGACGAGGCATACTCGTTGATTGGCATCTTCTCGAGCGACATCCGGCCCCACTACGGCGAAAGAGAAGTTGCGCTTGGACACCTCTTGGAAGAGATCGTATCTCGGTCTGGTGACGTGACCGTGCTGGCCTGGACGGGCAAGTCGTCAATGTACAACAGCTGCCTGCCAGCATCTCTCCTGGTCTACAGTCGAGCACCGCTTACTATCTCGACAATTGATGCTAGTAACATGGAAACACGGACGGAAGGATTAAGAAGGACATTATCGGCCCACACTGCCATGGCCATCTACAAGCGAGTTGCACGTCTCCCACCAGCACGCTTCGCCAACCGCCGCCTCTATCTCCCATGCGTTGTCTTCCCCGTCAAGCGACTCGGCGTTCAGCAACTCGGAAGTAGCCATCTGCCGGGGTATACTTATCTCGCCAAGGTCTCCGGGCTGGGCAAAGTTGAATTTTCCACCACGGATGTACTTCCACTTCAGGAACCACGAAAGATCGTGTTTGTTCATCCGTGGATTCGAGATGTACGTGGTGGAGATGGGCGGGCTCTATGGGCGGACGAGCCGGATAGCGACTTGGACTCGGATGCAGACAAACCCACAAACACGGCGGACTCGTGGGGCGCTGACTCTGACACGGATGCAGTCTCAACGCCGCTCAGTGCCGTGCCTTCGGCGGAGGTCGATGACTTTACACGGGCGTTGTTGACGATCGTCCGGTTGACCCAACCATTTAGTGCACTGGTGCTTTTAGAGCAGTCGGATGGTTCGTTTAAGCGCGTCGCTTCGGAGAATGAGATTGTTGTGCGCATTGAGCAGAGTTTGGTGTCTTTGAGAGACGTTCGGGCCAAGGTGGTAGAGGTGCGGTGAGGGCGGGTGGGGTTGAGTGGGTCGAAGTGAGCCTTGCTGTCTGTTTGTCTGTCTTCTTTGTTGTATGGCTTCATCTGTTTTATGTCGTCGTTCTTCTTTCTCCTCGTTCTCCCGTGTCTTACTATGTACAGAACTTTAGAGGACCCCGTCATGGACACTTCCTCCCGTACCATTCACAATTTCTCTTCCAGTTGACGGAAAATACCAGATAGTAATGACCTAATGGCAGCGAACGAGATGTCTCACTGGCACCTCATTGTCAGTCACATGAGGCAAGTTCAGTAAGGGTGACTTGAAGTGACCAACGGACGTGCACGAATGTGAGAGGTGCCAGACACTTGACCACAGATAACATTTGTATCGAATTCAACCGTGCTTAAGGCTCGTTGAACAGCCTTCACTGTGACTCGAAATTCCAGATTGTTCGGTTCCGGCGGCTTTCATTTAATTGCCGCTAACTTAGTATAAAAAGGTCAGAAAATGGGTTTACATTTCTCACCCCTGTTTACTTCTCGCCTTAGTATGATGAACCCAAGTAACCGATCGTCTACAGAGCCGCAAGAGGACCCAGGCGCTCATCCAATTCCATTTTTGCTGAAGTGAGATTGGGAAGTCGCCTGGACTCTATTCCTCCTTCCGCCCGGTATTGGGCGGTGGAGGTACGCACAGATGCGCCTTGGGTAAGCATGGTGATTTGATTTTGTGCATCCACCACTGACGTGTGCCATCTGGAAGTACCACGACATGGTACAGGCGAACAACCGTTACGAAGAATGGCTTCTTACCACACAGCCACCAGAAGATTATCCAGTGCCCATTGGCAGGAAACACGATGGGAAAAAAATCGGCGAAATTGACGATGGCCTCAGGTATTGGGGGGTTCGCCCTGACCGCTCTTCTCTTCCGTGGGTACGTACTTATTCGTGGAACCTCCGTCGGAGCATTCACACATGTATGAATTTGAATAGTACAAATTCTTCGTAAGAGCAAGCGACCGATTAGAGCAGCATCGCGCCGCAACGCAGGAACCTGGCGAGTTCCCTCTCCCTAGTGGAATTAGCAACAAACACACAGGCATGCCGATCAAAGATATTCCACAAGATGACGTATGGTGGTTCTTGCGTTCCTCGAATTGTCAGAAGGGTTGGGTATGTCATTCCAGTTTTGCATCCCATCTGTAATCTGACTCACCGAACATGGTCCCTGTTCAGTACCAGCCGTTGTATAATGCCAATAAACGTATGCTGGATGATGTTTACCAGTCGCGTTCTCCTGGGTCCGAGCCGATTTGGTTTGGTAAGCGGTACCGAGGTCTCCGTCTGGATCAAGTATGCGAACGCGAGGGTTATATGCGCTGGTGTTATGATCCTCGAAGGAAGGAAATGGGATGGGTATACGGTTCTTCTTATCCATACGCACGGATTTTCACATTTTGTTCAACGCAGCTCTATCGATTCAAGGACCTAGTCGAACGTCTTGACGAGTGGCGACGTGCACACCCCGAGCGCAGCGGTCCCCGGCAGCGGAGGAAAGCACCTTACATCCAAAATCCGGTTGGTGAGGCAGTTGGACCATGGGATGACGGGCCAGGTTCAGCCGGAGAAGACTCAGACTATGACAAGGATAGTTTCATTCAGTCAGATGGCGAAGATCCAGAATATGCGACGGACAGCGACGAACCCATGGGTAATAGTGAGCAAGAGGACGAGGGTGACGAAAACTCTAACCATTCTGATGCCTCAACAAGCTCTCGTGTGCCGATGTCACCATCCAAACGTAAACGAACAACTGTGATCCAATCGGATGAGGAGTCGGAGGATGGTGGCGCATCCTTCAGGAAACTGGGAAAACGATACAGGGCTCCATATGACAGTTCGGAGGAATAGATTGAAGGCCCTGCCAGCAGATTTGATAACGTACGGGATGTAAGTGATCTATGTTATACATAACTGAAGTTTCGAAATGTACCTACTGCACGGCGTTGTAACACGTACGCGCACCTGAAATACCTATATGACTTGTACCGTAACGATCAAAGGGTCAGTAATAATCGTTACCTGCGCTGCAGACTCCGAGTCGTGTTCACCTACACCATTTGACGTGTAATTATCGTTCACCTCGGGAATGTGGAAAGACATGGGGAACGGATTGATGGCCCCACCGAACTGACACAACTGACTTTGCAAAGGAAAGAGTCGAACCCTTGATATGTACACCCGTGACTCCTGTGTCGCACTATGAAGAGTGAAAACAATGAATAGCACATCAACAATGATTCTACACAACGAGGACGAGTAGCTAGAACGAACTAGGATATATCAAACAAAGCTAGGCACCGAGATGGATATATAAAATCCGCTGATCGAGTGGTACACAGACGGATTTCATCGTCTTGTTTAGCGCAAACGCTGCGCGGGTATGATCCAGACGACCAGACTCGTCCATCATATGCTTATAAAACGTCGACGTGATTTTGTTCGTCTCAGCATCATCCACCGCCCACATCGTGCCAATCACAGAACGGAATCCAACAAAGTGCATCGTTGACGCGAGATGGATCTCCTCGTCCGGGCTCTCCTCGTCGCCAACGGTCGTATGACACGCAGAGAGATATGCGAATTGAGGGTTTTTCAAATCGCACTTCATGATTTGTTGGATCGTAAAACGTCCGTCGGGCAGAGCAAACGCTGACTCGAACGGTTGTGTCCGATTTGGGAGACCATGGCAGGCAAGGTGGACCCATTCATTATTTCCTAGCTCTTCCACGACCTTGGGGATGCAGGATTCATCTCCCTCTATGCGAATGAATGTGGCGACGTCGCTGACGCGCTGAGCAATGTCATCCAGTTCCGCTCCCACAGAGCGGAGTTCGCGCTCGCCAATGGCCTTGGCTTGACCAATCGCAAGGAAACGGCTTCCTGGAGTTGCAGAATTCGGTGAATCAGGCCGTCTAGCGCGAATGAGGGCGGTCAGAGTGGGGGTGTAGGATGAGACGTAGAGATTAGGGAGATTCTGTTGACCCTTCCTGTATGGCCCAGCAGCGTGTAAAGGAAGTGTAGAGAACTCTCCGGTGGGGCACCACCAGATGCGCGATTGAGGCAGTCGGGTCGTTTGCAAAAAAACGACGATTGGCGAAACGATTTGATCCCAGAGTTTGCGTAAGAAGGCTGCGAGCTCTCTTGTCACGTCAATCCTCAGAGTCGTTGCGCGCATAGTCAAGGTATCCAGATCCTTTGACAGCCCTCGAATACCTTTAACTGTGATCTGCAATGGAATATGAACGGGGTCGCGATCAAGTAAGATGACAAGCACGTCACAGCTATACTTGCTCGCATTGACGATGATGACAGGTCCCCCACTGGCGGCGCATTGGAGATCCGAGAAGAGCGAAGGAATAAGGAAATGAGAGAGATCAGGTAGTTTGCGAATACTGGTGACAACTCTCTGCATTTCAAGGTTGAGATGACATAGCTGTTCGCGTTGATCTGCCCTACGAGAATCGAAGGTATTGCGAATTAGGGAGGTCAGACGGATGAACTCATCTGCCAACCCCTTGCCTGCCATGCCAGATGCAATGACATCGTCCAAGGGGGAGCGGAGGCGAGTGAGTTGGCTCCAAAAGACACCCCGTCCCTGTCCTAGAAGCTCGACTGCTTTGGGAAGGGAATGGTTACGGAGACAAGCTGAGAAGGCGTCCACGGCAAGGGATGATGTCTGCTTCCTGAGGATAACAAGATTTTGAGGCAATGATGGGAGAATGGCTAGATATTGAATAAGTAACCGAAGGGAGGTTTCATAGGCTAAAACTATCGTGGGATGCTGGAAATTTTCTGCCACGCGGGTCCATTCCTAGCGGTAGAAAGATCACTTGAACGCACAATTTGGGGCATATATGCAAGCTGAGCATAGAGATTGAATATCTCCTCCTTTTCATTTAGCTGCCTCGACCTTATGAACCGAATATCAAGGTTGAGTGCGAGGTTGCCCAACGACTCTGAGCGGTTGGGATGTCCTTGTGGTCGGAGGTCAAGAGCTTCTCGGCTGAGGACAATGGCCTCGTCGAGGTCCTTCATGTTCTTGAGTTGCTCGTACCGAAAAGAGAGCCGAATCGCAAGACCATTCAACAGCTTTGGCCGCTTGTGGTGTCCTTTCGAGGAAAGGTCAAGGGCTTCTCGGCTGAGTGCAATTGCCTCGTCGAGGTCCTCTGTGACCCCAAGTTGGGAATACCGAGAAGAGAGACGAATTGCGAGGTTGTGCAATGAAAGTGAGCGATTGAGGTTTCGTTTCGGGCAAATGTAAAGGGCTTCTCTGCCAAGGACAATGGCTTCGTCAAGATCCTCCATGACCCCGAGTTGCTCGTACCGAGCGACGAGATGAAGCCCAAAGGTGGTTAATGCTGTTAGCCTCTTGGGATGCCCTTGTGGTCGGAGGTCAAGGGCTTCTCGGCCGAGGACAATAGCCTGGTCGAAATCCTCCATGTCCCCGAGCTGCTTGTACCGAGTGAAGAAACACGTTGCAAGAATGTTCAATGACGATGACCGATCCGGGTGTCCTTTCGGGCAAAGGTCAAGGGCTTCTCGAGCGAGGATAACGGCCACCTCAAGGCCGCTTCTACTCCCAAGCTGGTTGTAGCGATCCCTGAGATGAGTTGCAAGGGAAGTCAATGAGACAGGTCGCATGGGGTGGCTGGGTGGGCAAAGCTCCAGCGCTTCACGATCGAGGATGATCGCTTCGTCGATGCAACTGGTCCCCCCTCCTCACTGGAACTCGTCGGCGAGAAAATTCCCCTGTAAATGCAATTGCTGAACTGCCAGATACGTCACTTCGTAGCTGGACACGCTGACAAAAAGAGGCAAATACATTTGGAATCCATGCCTGCTCACCGAACTTGATGCAGCACGGTGGTATGGCCAAAACGCTGGCATGCTGTGCCCCCACGCGCATGGCTCCGATAAGGCAATGACAGACCATGCGGTATTTGCGTGTGATAGAGGCTGGGTCATTATTCAGCCAAAGTCCAATCATTCGTCGCAAGGCTACCCACGAACACCTCTTCCGCTCTATTGGAATCGCACTCGATTTCCGAGGCTCATGGTAGCAAAATGTGGGAAAAGCGAGGCGGAACGCGTTCAGAAGGTTCCCCATTTCTCCAATGCATGACAGGGGAGCCATGGGCATCGACTGGACCACATATCCCCTGGTTTCTATGTCTCCATTACGATGCTCGTCGCTCCCTCTATTATCTCCAGGTCATCATCGTGAACACGCCTTGGGTACACCCATAAGGTTGTCAATTACGCCATACAGCGTGAGTCGCTGCGAGTGATAACGCCAATGAAGGGAATGATACGGCCTGCTTCGCGGTAAAGCGTGGATAGGGAGCCTTGGACGATGCAAGTGCAACAAGAAAGAAGGTAGGCTGATGTTCCCTATCATTCGCAGAGGTCACCTTCGGATCAGCCACATTCTCGAAGACCATGACATCCGACGAACCCTTTCACATTGTCGCGGTTGGGATAGCTTCGGACCTAAGGCGAGGTTGGGGGAAGGCGTGGAGTAGGTGGGCAGGACGCAAGCGAGCGATGGGAATGGTGAAAGCTGGAAAGAAGTCTAATAATCAGAGAAAGGGAGGCCGATGTCAACGGAAAGCTATGTACATACCTTGATCCCGCTCGCGTGCGAGGGTAGATTGCTGTCCATCATTCTCATGAATGTTTCTTCTCGTCAGGGTGACGGCAACCATAATAACGCGCGGTGACGTGCATGAGACGATCATGGGAGAAAGGTCACTCGACAACTTGACGAGAATAACCAGCGAGCACCAGAGAATTCTGGGAAGCGGGACGCTGGAACAATCTGACAACTTGGTCTTCACAACGGTTCGACGACTTGAAGGGTGAACCCTTGCAAGGATGTCACTCCACCCCAGCGCCACCCTGGACATATATTTCGACGTACAGATGCGGCGGATACTTGAATTCTAGATATGCGGGTTAGAAAAAACATGACATGCCCCAGAGACTTGTAGGCTGCAATTGTGACGCAAGCTCGGAATCGCGTGGGTCGTTCTACTTGTGTCGCGCATCCTGTAAGAGACTGAGGCACAAGTAAATGGCGAGAATAAGTCTTGGTCGCCGCCGTTACTACTCACCGCGGATGGAATGTCTTTCGATGAGGTCGGCTTGAGGTTGTGAAAGAGCACGTATAGCGGTGACGCCGGGCGTTGTGTTGTGGCTCATTTTTGTATCAGAACGCGCTGGGCTACGTCAAATGTACATCAGCGATGAATACGATGGTGTAAGAGCCTAGTCGCCGAGTTGTGTTGTTGGCGAGTCGTCCGAGTGAGAACTTAGAAGGCAAATTGAACGTCCTCCATCGTAGTTCGAAACTTTGAACTGCACAATTTATTCTTTGCGACGACAACCGAAGTCCATGCATCTAAGATCTACCTTGAAGTCACGAACGGGCGGGGTGGGTACGAACTTGAAGGCAATTGTTGGTGGCGACGTGGAGGAAATACATGGAGGGACCGCGGATGGAGGACAATGGACCTTGCGGAGGGAAGGACGGCGATGTGGTGAGTGAGGAGAGGCGGAGGCGGGAGAGCCAGGTTGTCCAGGAAGCGATCGCGGAGAAAGTGCTGGACCTGCGACGTAGCCCGCGAGTGGCTTACCTCGAGGGATGGGAGGAGAAGGTAGTAAAGGACGCTTTTTCTGGGGGGAGGGTAGATGTCGACATCGGATACACACTGTGTCGTACAGCTACGAACCTCAAAACAATTATTGGGAAGAGTCGGATATAACCAATAGGAACCTCGTGAGTTTCCCCTAGGCAGACCGAAGTGCCAGATGAAGACGGTCGTTCCATATGGCCGCTGGCCCAGGCTGCCAAGGTGAAGTTACCATTCCAGACCACGACGAGATGCCACACATTGTCGAGCTAGCAAAACCGACAAAAGTCCTATAATGTCGCGCAGCTCGACTGGCAGAAGTCCTTTATGGCCGACGTTGAAGACTTTTGGGATCGGACTGAGTCGGAGAGAAAGATATACGGCAGACGAAGCGAAAAAGCCAACAAGCGATGCACTGTAAGTTACTACCGCGTTGCAACTGGATCGGATTCTGGAGGATCCCATGCCAGTAACCTACCGTAATTTGACAGACAATCTGGGGTGATTTGCATCAGCCCAGTGTTCCTCGTTTCAGAATTATGCCGGTGCGTATGAACTTTCACCCTCTCCATCAAGTTTCTCGGGTAAGTCAGTTGACTGTCGATGGACGTGTCATAGTTATAACGCAGCGGGCGAGCTCATCTCAATCCGCGACCACATTAACATTTTTATATGAACTCCGAGTGCCATGCCGTCTTCGCCTGTGGGTGCCTGTATTACGATGCTCTTACATGAAACCATCACTGGGCAAGAGCAAGGAGTCTGCAACATCATTTTCTGTCGTTCCGGACTACTCGCTTTATGAGCACCACTGGGACGGACCCAAACGCCTCCACTTTCCTGTTTGGCAACCCAGACAGACCACGCTCCATGTGGTGTTTGACGGGCAATCAAGGCACCTTTTTTCCACAGCCCGTCTCCTCGTCTACTATAGCAACGGGTCGCTCGGGAAAGGTGCTCGATCAAGCAACGTTTGGGTGCGTCTGTTTCACCTAACGAGCTGTATTTATTTATTTATTTAACGTTGCACAGGACATACAACAACTGGGACCAGTGATCCATTCCTTCAGAGGCCAACTTCAAGATGCACCTCCAACGCGCCCACTCTACCAAGGCTCACGGTCGCGTTTGAAGTTGCAGTTTGTCAACCTGCCTCCACCATGTCATCTTGCGGTATCCTCGTCCTTACGTCCCCTGAAACGACCCAGGAGCTTTGCCGCAACTCCATCCGTGTTCTCCTTGAACGCGAGGTCTCATTGACTTCAGACACCTTGTCTCTAGCTCTTTCCTTCACGCACTCGACCATGCTGTGCACCCCAATCATACCAGAATTCCTCGAGCTACATACCATGCCCACCTCTCAGATAGAGCGTATCACGACACGCATTGTACGCGTCGTACCTCCCGCCCCTTCTCGTCCAAGAATTACCAACGGTCGTCTTCCTCCGGAACTTCTCATCAAAATGTTCGAGGATTACGAATTCTTCAATAGTTGGTACACGGATCTACTGTCGTTCGCGCAGGTTTGTCGCGCATGGTCTTGCGCGATGGATGTCCTCCACTCCAATCTGCACTTCTCGGACGACCACCAGTGGAATAAATCAAGATATCTCTTGGACGTGTACGCACTGGCAGAGGCTTTGAGAGACAAACCCATTCTCGGCTACGGTTTTCGTCACTTCACCACGAACAACGTTGGCGAGGATTGGAAGGACGTTTTCCGCCGCCCTCTACGCAAGAATCCAGGTCGCTTTACGGAAGCGCTCATCACGATCCTTCGCGCCACAAAGAACGTGGAGCGGTTGCACCTGGGGCATTTGGATCCGCGTCATACAGACACGCTCTATGCGGTCCTCCAGCAACTTCGCAATGTGCAAACGTTTTCTGTTGGAGAAGTGGAGGAGGTTGAAGTGACCTGGCTTCTCAAGCATCATCGATCCGATGGGGAGACGCGCTTGCTCAGCGTCGTCCAGCTCGCGCGTTGCATGGCAAGATGGCCAGCCTTGACATCCCTCAAGGTGCACCACCTTCACCCCGGCATCTTTGGGATATTTCGATTTGCGCTACGACCCCCCATGTGCGCGCTGACGCAGCTCACGATCAGTCGGTCCCATGTGTGCGACAAGGATCTGACACATCTTTTTGGGTCGTCTGTCAAGACGCTTGAGCGGGTGGTGCTGGATAGCATCGAGGGCGTCACCAACGCGGGCCTCTTGTCGTTTCTCATTGCTATTTCTCTGAATGTGGTGTACTTGACCGTACAAGACGTCGCGCTCCCGCCGTTTCGGCAGTGGGGCAATCTCCTCATCGGACGCACAGAGAGAGCGCTGGATACTGTGGTGGACAAGATGCCACGGTTGCGAGAACTGAGGATCAGCGGGGACGTGGCGAGCGAGTTTATGTTGGATCGGAGGTCAAAGATGTTCGTCGCTCACGACACATCGGATGAGAAGCGGGTGCCAGTGGTTCAGTTGTGGGTGGAGGATGTCCCAAGGTTGTGCGGGTTCGCTGCGAATGAAAAGTGGCCGGGGTGGTGTACACCTGACAAGATCCTACGTGGGATATACTAATACATAGCTCGCCGGGGGAGAACTTAAACTATCATATGTTTGATATTGTGTCGTAGGTTGCAAGCAATGCCTTTGTGGGCAAGAAGGTAGGACTTCGTCATAAGTCGTGTTACATACCGTTCGTGTACAGGAGATTGGAGATCGTAACCTCATAATAATACATCTGAGATCGGAGGGAACCAAGAAGTAAGGTGGCCGACGAGTTAACTCATGAAACGATATACATATAGTGTAAGACCACTCAGGCCGTTTTCAGGCGCCACATTCCATTCTTTCCGGCGACCAATCCCATCCATTCAATCTTTCCGCGAAGGAAATCGACTCGTTTCACGCCTTCCTGCTTCTCTTCTTGAGAGCGGCAACGGTTGAGGTAGATATGTGTGAGGATGTTTCGATCCTCGTCATCCAGTTCGTTGTTGTAGTAGTCGTATTTTGATATAGGCTTGTTTAGCGCGGCGAACAGCTGCTGGAAGAAGTCCGCTAGAGAGATGTATGAAGCACCATTCGCCCTGATGTCGATATACCAAGCCAGACGGGGGTGATAGATCCGCATGTACTGGGTAGGCGGGCGTGTGACCGCATGATCCATATCATTCGCGAGCGGAGGACGCTCCAATTCTCGGAACATGAGCGTCAAGGGCTCACGGCGTAAATCATATATCGTTAATGGGCGGGACTTGCTGTAGCGGAGAAATGGATGAAGATCTAGTTTGGCACTGTCAATAACCCCTGTAAAGTGTGGTAAACAAACACTGGATGGCCTCCAAAGGAAAGCAGACCGACCGTTCAAAGGCCGCATGGTGGTGGACTTGTTGCGGAACATGGATGCAAAGCCAGATTTGAATTTGAAATCGTGTCTCCATAGTTGGGGACGTTCGTGATACATCCCAGGGGGAATGGACGAGTTCGAAGAGACCGAGCGTGAAAGAGATGATGAAGGGGTATGCATGTCGAGAGCGCGTGGGGTGAACGCTTGCACGTCTGGCATCCTAGACGGGATTTCTAAAGGCGAGAGATCGCCGCCCTCCGACGGCCATGGGAAGCGTATATGGAAGGAATTCGATCTCTTGCGGGAGCTCGATTGTGGGTCTGTTCGGCGAGAATGATCGTGTGATCGTGTCTCTGGGCGCAGGGGTTGACGCGGGATGTATGGACTAGGGCCCGATTGCTGTGGATAAGCTGTGGTATCATGCGGCTGGCGCCATGCAGCGTATGGGTCCTGCGGGCTGGTGAAGGGGTATCTGCCATGATTGTTGAGCAGCGAATCTGAACTGCGGGTGAAACGTACTGTGGCCATGGCGTGCCCCAAGGGTACTGCTGTGAACCGGCGGGTGCTGTGCGGGGCGGCGGTCCACTGGGCATGAAAGCTGCATTCGGGGGGGGTGGAATACTGCGTGGTGTCTGGGAGCTCACGACATTTGGGTCCACCAGCGGAGGCATGTCATCCCAAGCTGCCCAAGGGCTTCCCATGGTGAAGTGTCAGTCAACGGAGGAACAGAGAAAGGACTTGATTATATCGGAACGAGTCGTATAGATTGCTGTGTCAGGCTATGCGACGGCACCTGATCCAATGGCGGCCCCGCCCAGCTGTCAGGACAGATTGACAAGTGACGCTGAAAGGTCCTAAATACTGGACTTGCTGTGAGGAGTAAACCCTAGAAAGGCATCGAGGATGTGGTCAGATTGTGGCTGGCTCATTTTCAAGCACTAGACCTAGCGTGAGTACATATTTACTGGGTGCCCTGAGCAAACCGAAAAAGGCAACCGAACACATCACCAATGAAGCGGCCTTCCGAGTCACCAGCCTCAGGCTATTCCGAGACGTCGTAACACCCTCAAGCCAGCTAATTAAATCGCGAGGAGTGCACACGATAAAATACCGAGTAACGCCGTCCCGCAGAAGATGGTTCCCGCTCCCCCAGCGCTGAACGCGTAGCCGGGATCATATCTCTAGCTTGTGGTGAGCTCCAACTACACCGCGACGGAAGAAATTGAACATACTGTATTTGCCGCTTTCGTCCGAGCGCTGCGGAATGTGCCGCGATTGACATACTGGGTGGCGAATGTAATTGGCAATAACTATGATCAGATGGGCACTGGGCGCGTCAAACAAAGCGAATGGCGCGCCGAGATGGCTCGACTGGTTGAAGCCAATGAGGCCTTGAGGTGTGGGTAGGAGGCTTGGTCGGAAGAGTAGCCAGCCACGTGTGGTATGTGGCACAGGAGACGGCATTGACAGCCAGCGGCTCAGAGTCGTTCCACTCTGGCATCTCCACCACTCCATCCACCTACCAAATGCTGTCATCTGTCCCATATTGCTCTCCAGGTGATCAAGTACAAGGTAAACTCATCCTGATGCACCCAGCGAGCAGATGGTGATCGATTAACATTGTCTGTTCATCACCACGTGTGCTACCAACTTTAGGTGAGTTTGAAATTCCTGAGAGTACACAATGTCTCGGCAAGCAGGTGTGAATCATCGTGTTCTGGTCGACTATACTGTCATCTGTCGAGCTTGTATAGTACCCTCGATTTCCGAAACATGTCGGGGCTTGTGATCATGCTTAGGCATACTAGAAAAATGTTTTGTTTTTTTACGCGCATAAATACCTTTGGATTTTACAGAGGCACAGTAGGTGGGGTGGAATCATTTGCGAATTCCAGGAGCATTCATTTGATTGGCGACTACGTCACCGGATGTGGTTAGTTATGGGAAGGAAATCTTTAGTCCTTGCATTGAACACTTCTACCGGCTAGCTGGTGTTCTTGGTTCTGAACGTTGAGCGATTCTTCATCGAGGGTGACTGGATCTTTCTTCAGCAATACACTATATGCGGAGTAGAGTTCCGAGATAGTCCTATGCTAGGGGTTGTCAAATCTATACGACCCATTCAGCAGCAGACTTTATCTGTCCGTTCTACACAAAGTGTCGATAACATACAAAGACACAATAAAGCTATTTGTAGCATGCCCACCTCCGTCCATCCGGTAGTCCAAAGCGATTACAAGAACTAGCTTTTTCCTGCAGAAGACTTGACTCAGATTAGATGCATATAGTACCGCAAGACTCTCTCGGAACCGCTTATGGTGTTGCAGCGGAATAATGGTGCTGGTCTCCTTGATGAAATAGCTGGGTAGCGGACAGCGGTTTTAGTGCACAATGGAACATGTCAGAGGAATAATCGACGCTGTACGTTGAGCTATGGGCAAGTCGACGACGACGTGCGAGGAGTGACCGTCTTCGTGGAGATCGTATAGGCATTGGGTTGCAGATCCACTCCTGCTCGGTCTTCCAATCTTCAAAAAAGCACCGTATTTCCCCTTGGTGAAGACTGCCTCGAGTGAACAGGTTGGGAAAGTGGTCGTGGACTCGAACTGAATGACGGGTAACCGCAGGATAAACTGATACCATTACATGTCCTTCTCTCTGAAGGAATTTTTCACGTTTATAGACACTTGACGTCCGTACAAATTCCGTGATTGCCCTTTCGGAAACGCTCAGCGAGGACATTCCAAAGGTTGTCGATGAAGCTACTGCGACGTAATATGTAATCAATCTGAGAGACCGACAGCTTTGCTGCCAGCATCGACTCGGACGTGGTGCTGTGGCGTCGTCAATTTGGGTAGCTGAGTTACTTGGTAATCTGGGCGTACATACGTCTGGCATCGTGGATGAAGAACATCATCGTGTTATGAGGGTTGATACCTTAGGAAGGTGTGAGTATGCGAGTTGTGTGTTGAGAAACCACTCAAAGAGTCTTGCATAGCAGAGGCTGTAGAGTATACCGCAGTGACAGATGCTTGAATTTCGATGATGATGTGGATGCGGTCAAATACAAATCCCTATATAGATAGTTCCAAGCTGACTTACATGAACATCTGTATCCTCCAATCACGGACGACCTCCTAGCGTATAGCGTCCGAGGTGGTGGACAAGGTAAAATTAGTCGTACTGGTCTGGTTGCAGGTAGTGATGGCAATGATGGATCAATTGATGGACTCCTCTGATCCGTGGATAACAAAGGATTCACTGTTGAACCAGTGGGAACAGTGGACAAAACGATGCAATTGGTTGGCAGATGTCAGGACGGCGCTGATGCTCTGTCCCTTTGAGCGGGCCTGCAAATACGATCAGTGACTAGTACCTGGACGACACCGTCGGAAGAGTCCCGGGCCGACCCGGGTGTTTGCCGAACACAAAAGGTCACAAGTTCATCCCATCCACATGACATGGACAAGAACATTTCGGTCGCTGGCTGGATTCTGTTGTACCCTAGCCAACGAGGAATGGATATCCCCAGCATTCCCCCGACTCAGCAGGAAATACTATTGTAAGACCGGTATGATCCATCCGGACACGTTGCGTGGATGATGCCTTCTATCCCATCACGGCGATGCGTTCAGCGGTCGGTCTTGCTTTCTATCCACGATTGAACTAGACCAGGCAGTCCTATTTCTCGTTTTCGTCAAGGATGAAACGACTCTTGGACTATGGATGTAAGATACAAGACTTCATGTAAGTAACCATCTTGACCATGACTGACGAAATGGTAGGCCGCCTTGTTCCACCGGCCAGTATGCTAAAACCCACATGAAACGGATATGACCTGTTGGTGTGTTCCGCCCACGCGTAGTACTTACTATTCACGCGTTTAAGCAGGCAGACCATCATCTTTTTTGGGTGTTACTTGTATCTGTCCGATGTGGTACCATTATTGTCTGCTCCATCCCACCAAAGTTCTGCGTCAAGGACATGCCCAACGAAGGGGAAGCAACATCGTCCCCGGGAGACCTTGTTATCTCGCCTCCAAATCCACACCCATAGACATCAATACTGCGGCTCACATGGAGAACACCGAAGACCCCAACCGAACTCTTTTACGTAAAGTTTCACAAAGTACGATTAACTTCGGGTCCACGAGGTGTGGAGCGAAGGCCGTCATCACGAGACCCACCCAGCTTCTGCCATGTATCCCTACTAGGCATCATTTTTTTCCATCCCCATCCCCATCCCCTCGGCGTACGGACTGATCTTATGCGCGCATAGACGCCGTTCGGTATCACTTTCGAACGGTTAGACTGCTCCCTGGGCTGGCCTCTGGCTGCCAACGATCATCGTACCCTCTGGACATGTGGCAAGCCAAGCTGCCTCCCTCCCCTTAGCAAGTGATTCCGCCGCCCCCACAACGTCTCTGACATTCGATCATCCAAACGAAGCCACATGTAGCCTAGCCTAGGTCCAAACGTCATGCCATCATAATCGCCCTGCGCAATTCCCGCGACAGACTCCGCTGCACCCGCTCTAACTTGCCCCGACGACCGGCGATGACAAGAGAACCGTAATGTTGTGCAGACGTTTTTTCTCTCTTTCCACCCCATCGCCATTATCCTTGGCAGTTTCAAGAAATGAAATATATATTATGACAATATTAGTAAATCAATTTTAACCACACTCATTTATCTCTGACAACGATGGGTTCTCAAAACTCTGTTCGCACGTGCGCTCAACCCATGCTCCAGTAAGCCAAGATAGCTTCCATTTTTGACCTGCCACATCAATCGACCTTGGCCTAGGCGGGAGCGAATTTCCTGATTGCGCACATATATCTAAGTGGTTGGAAATAAATATTGTAATATTTGTGACCAGGAAGAAGGCTGCCACATCGTGTGACATTTTTGCGGGCGGAACTCCCAGGTAACTCTCAAAAAAGCTATCTTCCCATTTCGCGTCGCCTATTGCACCAAAAGTAAGAAAAAATTGCCACATCAGTGGCGTCGGAGAACTATGCCTCTACGAATACTAGATACGTATAACTATATACAGCCAAAAAAAAAAGTGGTATCAACATCTGAACGAAGAGGTGTGTATCACACTCTAGCCTGTGGGATGGGAGAGGGGAAGAAATGGTTATGTTACAGTTATACAGCTGGGAGTTCCATGTGCGAAAAGTAAAAATACACCGGTACAAATGATGACAAGTCCCACGTACGGGTCGGTCGATTGAACGAATGGAAATAAGAGGAAATGCCGAGGAGAATAGGTTCGGATAAACGCGGGTCGGCTTGATGCGAATGGTGATCAAAATGCGGAGAGCGTGGACAAGAAGGCGGACATCGACAAGTCGGTACCCACGCCAGGTACCATCTTTTCAGAGCAGCTGAATGAGAATGGGTCTTTGGAAAATGCGGCAAAATCGGGTTGCGCGAATAGGGAGTCGGTAAGTAGATGCTCGTGGTCAAAGATTTGTAGGCCAGCTGGGTACAGTTGAGAGCAAGGTTGATACTGATCCGACGCAGTAGAGAAAGGATTTAGCGAGAAGGGATCCTCGGAATCCAGCGCACATTCGAGGGTAGGTGAGGGAGACAGCGCTTGTGGTGTCGCAGGTAAACTGGAAAAAGGGGACGAGGCAGGCGTCCAATCGTTGGGGTATGTAAGATCGAGACATAGCGTGGGACTCTGAACTCGCCCAGTCGTGGTGGGGTAGCTGCCAAGATCGGCATTCGTCGGCAGTATGGAGTCCCCGAACGTAACGTTGAACGCGAAAGGGTCGAGATCCTGCTCATGACAGTTAGAACGACAAGCTCAAATGAGGCCAAACACACTCACAAATGATGGTTGGGACCTTGAAGGGAACGAATACTCGGGCGGCGGAACGAACGAATATGTGCCTGAAAGATCAGGACAGCTATGCGAAGCAGTCAAGGGTTTCGGAGCCTTTGGAACCTCGGTAGGTCTCTCAGATGGCTGGCTACTGAGGGAGCGTACGCGGCGGGAGGGAGATGAAGAGGCCATTTTCTTGGCCTCAGAGTCATCGATAGGTGCCGAGGAAGATCTGCGGTAAGAAATGGCAGTAATGGGTTTCTCGAACCTGGTGACGATTTCCGGGACATGTGTGCGATCAAACTCCTGAATAGCGGCATCAAGCTCTGTCCCTTTTTTGCCTTCGACCAGCAGCTCTGCGATCTTGGCGCACCGCTTCATATCCTTCGGCTCTACTTCCCGGACTCTTCGCTTCTCCGTCCCCCCCTTGGCTTTCGCATGAGATGGTCGGAAAGCGTACTGTGGCCACTTCATCCTATGCTCCTCTAGTGCTTTCTTCGCCTTTGCATGCCAAACCTGGCGTTCATCGTGAGGCATATTCTGCCATGTGAGACCGATGATCTTTGACAACGTGCTGTGATTGGTTTCAACTTCGGTGGAGACGTGCTGGTTTTTGATGAAGGATGATCGGAACAAGATGAAGGCGTTGGGTGGGCGAGGGATGTGATCCTCCCCACGTTTTTTACTATGCGTCGGACGGCGCGCGGGGCATTCGGAACCGGAGGATGGGAATAAGATGGGCGCGAAGCTCGCCTCGACGCAAGAAGGAGGGTCATTGAAAGTCACGGGGGTAAGATTAGGGGCAAAGGCAATGCTCTGTGGAGAAGTTGGTTCGACGGCCCAAGTTAGGTGAGCGCCTATAAAACACGAGTCATTCCCCGTTGATAACCACTGATGGGTGTGATAAAAAGCGAAGCAGTGCATACCATCGACACCATCGCACTTCGATTTCCGTGATCTCTCAGGAGCCATGGTTGGAGGGAGGTATCACAGTCGGAGGGGGGGAGCACAAGGAGTGTATCAGCGGGGATACACGAGGCGAGGTGTTGGGGGGATGGATTTATAGGGAATGATACACGTACACGGTAAATTTTCAGGGTCCTGATAAGATGTAAGGCGTCTGTCGAAGGCCGGCACGCGTATGCAATAGAAGCCATATAAGCCGCAGGCGGACAAGGTTTCCATACCCAGGCTAGATCGGTAGGTCCGGTATGGGCCGCATGAGAAGATGCGGCGCATGCGGCCAGATAGTCGCGTCGTGTTTACACGGACCGCCGCGATCACTCGAAACTTGTCATTGACACAACACAACAATCTATTTGGCAACTCGGATCCAGCACGGCAGAGATCTGATCACATGACCTTTGCCACAACTTGCCTTTTTGCCCTTTCTCTGTTTGCCTCCGCACCGGAGATTTCTTCGCTCCTCGGCTAATAACCACTGCCTCGTGTCAGCTTGACATCACGATGCCCTGTAAAAATTTTCAGGTATGTAACATTATTACTTGCCCTCTCCAAAGATTCACCCCTAGAATGATTCAGAGCCTCGGTGACTAGCAATCATTTAGTGCACCAAATGTCCTTATCGCTTAGCAGGCCATCCGCGTCGCTGTTCCTGGTTAACAGCTTTCGGGGCTTCAACCTTGTCTTGAGTCCTTTTCCTTTTCCTTTCTTGGACCGCCTCATCCCGACCGCTGGCGCCACAGATATTTTGGTCCTTTTGGCCAGTGGACCTACAGTGGGTCCTCTCGTTACCGAGTATTCTTTATCGAGTTCTCTCTCTATGTGCTACCCGTTGGAGCCCTCCTCAAACTAGGGTACGTGCTGTGCCACTTTTTTCCTTAGACAGGCGAAACCTCTGCCCATGCCAAATTACGGGCGTAACTAGGAGCTCGACATCGCTTGTCTGACATACCTCGTTGATTACCTCGATTGCGAACGCCGCCTACTCCAGTGCTGAGTTTCTCTTCTTCCTGCTCCAATTCAAGCCCGGTTGAACGACTAAACACTACGACGCACAAGGGAACCATCGTTTCCGTGATCCTTCAAGGCAGGCAACGGGTAATGACCGGACCAACGAGGCACCCTTCAGCTCTAAGTTTGCCTATTGACACCGCTTGCTCCCGTATGGCGCTTGGTCCCCGTGTCATATGTCGCCCGCGAAACGACATAAATTAACAGGTGTCTGGTCGTTTCGGTCACAACTTAGCATTTTCTTTCAAGACACCAAACAGAACAGCGGTGTAGTTGCGCTCGATATTGTCGGTCAAGTCGCAGGTTTCAGAGTCTCGTGAATCTTATCATGTCGGACACACGAAACAACTTGGCTCAAGCCGACCGGGTCTACCGGCGGCGACATACACGGCAACTGACAAGTATCATGCCGACAGCTCAGTTCCTGCAATGGATTAGCTCATTGCCCCGAATTTGGCTATTATAGGCATTCTGCGTGGAAACTCATTTTGATGTGTGTATGTCTCCATATGGCGGTTTTGTTCTAGACCTTCATTATATTCAATCTGGAAGAGGTTACGAGTTCCGATGCGGGAAAAAGCCACTCACGGCAAAGTTCAGTCCGAAGCGGTAAAATTTTGCAGGCAGGAAAAAGGTAGAAAATAGCCAACCCTGTTAGCCATCGCGTCCAAGCATAACACTCACACTGGCTGGTTAGCGAAGGTGCGTCTTACCTCCGACAGTTCGAGAACCATGTCGCCTGCCCACAAATGAGAACATGTACTCCCTCGTGATCTGTACCTCTCCCAAACGATGTCCATATGGATAACTGACAATATGTCACTGGCGAGGGGGAAACCCCTCTTAACGTACAGGGACTCCCGTTAGATAACGTGGCCCGGCCACCACGTCAAGCATGGGAAGTCTGAAAGAAGGTGCGTGGACCGAACTTAAACTGACAGACTACAGTTTACACTTGGAATGTCGATGCGGCCAAGGTGAGTACAATATTGTTGAGGCACGTTTCTAAGCACACAAATTTGTGTAGAGGGTGCTCATGCTGCCGACCAGCAGTTGACTGACAAGCCATATCAATGTGACGTCACCCGGCAAACACTCATCCGTCGGCATGTGGTTTTGCCCGTCAAACCCAGATGGACGGGGTCCGATGGCCGGAGAATACGTTTTCGTGAGTCTTTCGTCACGACCTTTGGAACGGGTCAAGTTAGTGATTTCAACCATCAAAGTTCCGGTGTGAACGTGGAAGGTCTGGCAGTACTTCGTATGTGGCGAGTTCTTCGTACTTGGGGGCGGTTTTCATAGCAACTTCGTCTTCCATGCTCATCAGTTGCTCGCCGCACCTTCCTATATCAGGATATGAATGTCTGACAAACGTCCACCCACAGTCGTATGGTATAGTGCAAATGGGTGCAATGTTGAACGAGTATCAAAGAGACGAAACATGACGTAAGGCGGTGTTATCCGCGATACTCTCTAAACGGTTCCCATCAGCGCCGACTTCTATTCACAGTGGTCTGGGGCGAAAGCCATCTTCTGTTGTCCCAATAAGTAGAAATTCCCTGTCTACCATACCTGTGCTGTGATCGGCCTTCTCGAGTCCGGATATTACTCTTGCACCCTTCGTCTCAAAGTGGGCTACAAGAATGACCGTGGAGGTACTTGTGGTAAGCTTTCCGTCGAAGAGCACCCGCGCAACGGCGGACTGCGCGAATCTATTTTTCATGGGGTTGCACGGTGGGGCGCGAGAAACTCGGGGCGCGGCACAACGTTGGCTGAGAATAGTCTCCGCGAGGTACCGCCGGGCTCGGTGTAGATCAACAAAAGGTCCCAGCATTCATCCAGAATCTGCACTCGGGTTCTCACCGATATGGACTGTTTAACCAGGTTGCTCGGCATGACACATGGAATGTTGCGGGTGGTCTTCCATCTATGGCATCATCGCGTGCGCTTTCCTTGTGAAATGTGCATGTCAAGACATCTGAAAAAAGGGACGAAAAAACTCGGCATTCCTACGATGGTTTTCGCCGGGGATCCGAATGGCTAAAATAGCTCCCTGAGAAAGAATGAGAATGGTCAGATTGGATGGACTAGTCGTTGGATCTTGTGATCAGCGACCACCACTGGCCAACCCCCTCTCCAATGAAACCCGCTAGAAGTGTAGAAAAACAAAAAAAAAGCGAAAATGAAACAGGCAGCATAAAACACGTAGTAAAATGAGTCGGTCGAGACGACGACGAAAATAGGACCTACCGTTTCCAAAGTACATGTTGGGCCGGTCCCGTTGTGCACTATTACGGGTGACAGCTAAAGCGGTCTGATGGAAGACGAGTCGTTGCAAGAGTTGGCCACGTCAGTGTCACCGACCTGCTTACATAAGCTCTTGTTCTACTCTCATGATCATTGTTAACTGTCAGCCTTTGTCGCTTTACCCGGCTAACCTGAACGCTGGACCGTTTTTGGGAGGCTTGTAAATAGAGTCTCGGATACCCCAGGAGGGACCTCAGATATGTATGTATTGTTTGAATCATTATTACATGACGAATGAACTTAAGAGGTCGCGCTGCTGAGCCTCTGCCGCACAGTGCCACTGAGTGGCACTGCACGATGAGTGCTACAGTCAGAGTGCAATATCCGTTATCACATCAAGATCATATTGCCCCTTGTGCAATTGATGTAACACACAACTTACCGCAAATACGGCCCATCGTATCCAACGAAGTCATCCGATTGCCCACGACACTATGCCGCCCTCACACCATCTCATGGAGCCAACATCGTACGAGACACGCTCCATCCGCGGTGATACCGATGGCGATCATAACGGTCAGAACCTATTCTTGTGCCTGAGAAGCCTATTCGCGACACAAGAACGACCCACGCGCGATTCCGACCTTGCTGCACTCCTCGCGATTGATCTTTCCACCCGGTACAAGCAGCTCAGCTCAGGGTCATGGAGGACCTCAACGAAGCCATCTTTCTCGCCTGAGAAGCTCTTGACCTTTTCCCGAAAAGAAAACCTGGCCGGTCATTGTTGTTGAACACCCGGCACGACCAGCTGGGGGACGTAGAAGACCTCAACGAGGCTATTGTCCTTGACCAAGAAGCCCTTCACCTTTGGCCACAAGGTCATCCCAATCGGTTGTCATCGTTGTGCAACCTTTCGGGTCATCTCTCTAATCGGTACATGGAACTCGGGGTCATTGAGGACCTCAACGAGACCATCGTCCTCGCCCGAGAAGTTTTTGACTTTTGCCCGAAAAGACACCGCCATCGGTCATCCTCGTTGAACCTCCTTGAAAACAATCTCTCCCGACGTTACAACCAGCTCGGGGTCATGGAGGACCTCGACGAGGCTATCATCCTCTCCCGAGAAGCCGTTGATCTTTACTCGCGAGGACACTGCGATAGATCGATGTCATCCAGCAACCTTGCGGCTCATCTCTCTACTCGGTACAAGCAACTCGGGGTCATGAAAGACCTTGTTGGGGCTATTGTCCTGCCCGAAAGAACTCCCTGATCGGTCAATGTCGTTGAACACCCTGGCACTCCGTCTCTCTGACTGGTACAACCGGCTCAGGGACATGGTGGACCTCAACGAGGCTCTCGCTCTCTCCCGAGAAGCACTTAGCCTCCTACCACAAGGACATCACGCGCAGGTAACATCATTGAACGACCTTGCGATTTGTCTCTCTACTCGGTACAGGCAACTCAGGGACATTCGACGAGGCCATTGTCCTCTCCCGGGAATTCCTTGACCATCGCCCGAAAGGACACCCTGTCAGTCGAAGTCGTTGGAGAACCTCGCGGCTCATTTCTCTATTCGGCACCAGCAACTTGGGGTCGTGGAGGACCTCGACGAGGCCATTGTCCTCAGCACAGAAGCTCTTGACCTCCGACCACAAGGACATTCCGACCGCTCAGAGTCGTTGGGCAACCCTGCACTCCACCTTGATATTCGGTTCATAAGGTCGAGGCAGTTAAATGACAAGGAGGAGATATTCAATCTCTATGCTCAGCTTGCATATATCCCCCAAGTTGTGTGTTCAAGTGATCTTTTTACCGCTAGGGCATGGACCCACGTGGCAGAAAATTTCCAGCATCCCACGATAGTTTTAGCCTATGAAACCTCCCTTCGGTTACTTATTCAATATCCAGCCATTCTCCCATCATTGCCTCAAAATCTTGTTATCCTCAGGAAGCAGACATCATCCCTTGCCGTGGACGCCTTCTCAGCTTGTCTCCGTAACCATTCCCTTCCCAAAGCAGTCGAGCTTCTAGGACAGGGACGGGGTGTCTTTTGGAGCCAACTCACTCGCCTCCGCTCCCCCTTGGACGATGTCATTGCATCTAGCATGGCAGGCAGGGGACCTGTCATCATCGTCAATGCGAGCATATATAGCTGCGATGCACTTGTTATCTTGCTTGATCGCGACCCATTCATATTCCACTGCAGATCGCACTTGAAAGCGTCCGAGAGCTGTCAAAAGAGCTCCATACCTTGATTGTGCGCGCAACGACTGAGGGTTGACGTGACGAGAGAACTTGCAGCTTTCCTGCGCAAACTTTGGGATCAGATCGTCTCCCCGATTGTCGCTTTCCTTGAGACGACCCAGCCACTTCAATCACGCATCTGGTGGTGTCCCACTAGCGAATTCTCTGCGCTGCCGTTGCATGCTGCCGGACCACATAGAAAGAGAATCTCCCTAATCTTTACATCTCATCCTACACCCCCACTCTCACCGCCCTCATCCGCGTTAGACGGGCCGATCCAGTGAATTCTGCAACTCCAGGGAGACATTTTCTTGCGATCGGACAAGCCAAGTCCGTCGGCGAGCGTGAACTCCCTTCTGTAGGCGGAACTGGACGTTATCGCTCATCGCATCAGCGACGCCGCTACATTCACGCGCATAGTGGGAGAGGAATCCTGCGTCTCTAGAGTGGTCGAAGAGCTCGGCGAGAACGAATGGGTCCACCTTGCCTGTCTCCCAAATCGGACACAGCCTTTTGAATCGGCGTTTGCTCTGCACGACGAGCACTTTAGGGTGTAACGAATCCTGAATTCGCATATCTCTCTGCGTATCATACGACCGTTGGAGATGAGGAGAGCCCGGACGAGGCGATCCATCTCGCGTCGGCGATACAGTTTGTTGGATTCCGTTCTGTGATTGGCACGATGTGGGCGGTGGACGATGGTGAGACGACCAAGATCGTGTCGACGTTCTATAAGCATATGGTGGACGAGTCTGGTCGTTTGGAATAACTTTGGATCATATCCGCGCAGCGTTTGCGCTGAACAAGACGATGAAATCTGTCGATGTACCACTTGACCAGCAGATTCTACATATCCATCTCGGTGCCTAGTTTTGTTTCATCCCAGCTTCTTTGCTTTCCGTTGTACGTACTCGCTGTGTAGAATCGCTTTTCGATATATATGCTACTGTATACAACGCCGACATCCACAGGGCTCGACTCCTTTTCTCTGCAAAGTCAAGGTCAGTTCGGTTGGGCGTCGACCCGTTCGCCATCTCTCTCGGATTTGCTGAGGTGGATTGTAAGGCAAACCCGCAACTTAGGTTCTAGGGACGGCCTCTCCATATATTTCAATTCAATTCGATACCCATACTATGAACATGCTCGCGGTGCGGCTCTCCCCCGACTGCCAGCTACACCTGCCCTATCACCTATCACCTATACCTCGCTCCTGTCCTCTCTCAACCCCACTCCAACAGGCTGTTATGTACTACCATTTCCCTCACAATGGTATGAACCTCGAATACACATAATGAACAACTTGCCATGCCTGGAAAAGACAGTGGGCGTGTTTGGTTTGGACGTTGAAGCCCTAGGTAGCTGTCGCGTGTCGTCATGCGCTGGGCATGGCCCATGGCCCAAAACGCCTGTTGGCCATTTAAGATGCAACCCTGCCGAGGGCCGACATCGAACGTTGAAGATTCATAAGCAGGCATCAAAATTCCTGCGTGACTCTCTCCAACATCCACTCTTGAGCTTCGGCGCTGGCCAAGACGACAGGAACCTTGATCTGTCCGAGACCAATTCTCATTTTCTCGCCTTTCCATCGACGGTATTCCATAAACGTCCCGGGTTTCACGATCCTGATCGTCGGCACGCAGGTCTCTCCACTTTGCGGTGGGTTCCGATATTCATCATTTGCGGTTCCCAGTGCTTCGAAAAGCCGCTGAGCTGTCATGTGAGCGTTTAGACCTGCAACGTATTTCGTTGAGTGATCGTTTCATATTTTTTTTTCCGTTGGCAAGTAGTCTGGACGTACCGAGTGGCCCTGCAAGTTCGACGAAGAAACCTATCGTCTGCGGTGTCTTGCGTTTATCCAGGACCGTCGTGAAGTCGAGCACTTGAATGACTTCCTCGGAACTGATCGATCGAATGGCTGCCAACAATTCGGCAGCCGATATGACGACGTGAGACAACCGGATCACCGAGCTAAGTGGTGTGAAGTTAAAACTGGTCGGCGTAATAGGATTGTCATAAGACTCACGTTTTTCGGCCCATATACTTGAAGACGGGCGAGCCGTTCTGAGGGTCGAACCCTATAATCTCAATGATGTCATCAAGGAGATATCGCCAGAGTCCGTTTCGCGTGGTAATCACGATTTGATACCGTTTTCCCACTTCTAATTCCCACTGGGAGTTCCACGCATCAACGTCACACTACGAGGTGAAGGCTGCAAAATACTTACCCCCTGCAGTATATTTGTGCAAATCGCCTTGGACTCTGCAGCCACGAACTCTATGACCTCTTCTGACGAAAACACAAATGTTTCCGTATCGTTGGGGTCAAAAAACACAGACATGTGAGCCTCAGAAGAGCTATATCCATGATTGCGAATGGCGATTGTGGGCCCGAGGATGGACCTTAGCTGATTAGGGGTGATTACGTGTACCCGTGTATGGCAGAAGAAAAGCACGTACCTTTGGTAGGCACGTGCCAAATGAGCCACTGCATATACCCGCGACCGTCCTAAGTCGTGGCCAAACTCGCGCCGCCCAACCATCTCCAGATGAAGGTGGGCCAATCTCATAAAGCTCGTCCGCTCGCGCTGGGTCCGCACTGAATACAGCCTATGCAACTTTAGAAACCACGTAGTCTAAACCATTGGTTTCCGACTCACCTGGATATGGGCCCGCAAGCGATCAATGCCATCAAGATCGGGTATCTTGCCATTACGAATGCACGTCATAAGCATATCCCACTCTTCGTCCACACAGCGAACAAGGTCAACAAAAGTAGTAGCGAACGTGACGAAAATTTGATCGATATCAGGACGAATGAGGCAAAAGAGTCCATGAATCAACAAGAACGAGCGGTTGTGTGTAATCATGCTTGTTCCCCATGGCGCCACTTGAGCAGGCACTGTTGAAAGCAATCAGGACTGTCATACAGCACTTTAACGAAAACACGCACTAATCGTCGACAACCGACCCTCGTCATTTTCGACATTCCAACCAAATTTCATGCGAAATTGGCCAGCCGAGGCTAGACAGAGCGGAATCCTTTTCACGACATGGCCAGGTTCGCGTTCTACTTGTTTTATTTCCCTGTAACCGTAGTATATGATACAGGGTGTGGGTCCCTGGGTGTCGCTGAAATCAAAAATTGGTCGAGGGGGTTGATATCCGAAGCTTGTGTGCTGATACCATGGAACTAGCTTTGGTTCTTTGCCCGACGTGGAGCTGGACATGCCAATATAGAAGGGTAAGCCCGGCGCAAACAGGTTGTTGACACGCGACTCTTTACAAGGAATCTCGTGGAACCTAGCGATCCAGGGTTTGTACGCCTCGTAGTCTGTCACTGGAACGTAGCTGCGGAAATCGTTCAAGAGTGTTGCGATGACTGCGGTCCCATGTACGGAAACCGCATCACGAAAAGGAGCCAGAGAGGGTGCCTGGGAAGCATATTGAGTGGGCAAGTTGACTGTAATGATATCGAGGAGATAGAGATCAGTTCGTTTCGTGAGAGAGCTTCGTAGCTCTGGAGTGAGAACTTCCACGGGCCGGCCGGTCAACATGTCAATGTCACGGGAAAAGATGAAATGAAACACCAATGAAAACATTACATAAGCTCATGCTTCTTAGCGTCATCGTGCTCACGTCAGCAGCTGCGTCGACATTTGACATATCCTACGGTGTTCCTTGTGTCCCTGGACAGCGCGAACACTGGCAACAATCTCAAGTCCAGTGCGGCAGAGAAAATGGTGGGTCGAAGCACGCTGTTGTTACTAGTGAGGAAGTCTTCTCCGTATTCTCTAAACAAGTGCAAATGTCTGCAGTGCAACAAGAGGCTGAACAAACCTGAATCTAAGAAAATGTATATCTAGCATAATAGAGAGCACAGGTGCTGGTGACCGTAATCAACACCATGTCAACAATTACGTTTGAGGGTAACACAAAATGAAGTAGTGTGTCAAGCTATAAGAATATGAGTTGAGATGTGGGATTAACAAGGACATAGCAACTCACTTCAAGACACTATGGACAGTTGTATTCAACGAGCTCTTCCATAAGGCATTCAAAAGGGGCAAAGTTAGCAAGGTTGTTGAAAGCGTCAAGCAAGTCAGGATAACCACAAGAGGATGTAACTTCGGGCACAAGGATGCCGTGGACTCTTCAGACCAACCCCGTCTTAATAACTTCAGCAACTCTTTCTTTGCTTGTTTTTCACAACTCGGGGTAAAACGAATGACCAAGGAGTTGTCCGGGTTGCTGAGGCAGGGTTCACTCTGCATCCAGGATGCAGCAATAGCTCGTGCTTGTTTGCTTCATCTCTCCGCTCCGCGGATCGCGTGAAGTGCACCGCTGTCACGTGAACCGACATGGAAGGCTGGGCAACGTGGCCAACATGATGGGCAGCAAATCCATTGCGACACAAGCTAAGAGCCATCGGGTGTCCTCGACTTGAAATTTCCCATTACCAGATTTGGCTCAACCACCGAACAAGGGTGGTCCAGCATAAAAATATTGAGCGCCCGCCTGAAATCTTCGCCAAACGCTGGTGAGTCGTCAGACCATTCATGCAAAGTTCAGTCCCACTCACGAGCACCGCAATCTAATAGTCGTTCCACGGTGAATGCAACTCTCGCAGTTGCCCTCATCACCCAGCACGGGCTGGAATTCGAAAAGATGCATGGACCTCAGAGAAACCGACGGCGAACTGTTCAGACTATTAGGTACCAATTCGCAAAGAGAAGGAGGAACTCACCAATTCGTCGATATCGTCATTTCAGACGTTACTTATTTGCGGCTCTCCCAATTCATAGCCACTGGTTATACACCACAGTGCAAGAGACTCGTCAGACGACATAAGCTCGGGGAGCCTGCCCGGTCGTTAGTAGCATTTGCAGATTGTTTAGAGAAGTTGAGCTTGATACTCGAATACTGATTTTCCATTCTCGTCCATGCGGGTTAAAGCCGGGGTACATTAGCCGTCCCAATGCATGTTTTCCCATCTTTCTTGCGCCTTTTCGCAGTCAAATGAATGCCGGTCAGATTGTACGTTTGTGCCAGTGTAGAAACTTACGCTCAGGGAAACAGGTGTCTCCGATATCGATTGCAATCATTGGTTTCATCTACTGGAAGACCTGCACCTCGTTCAAATTGAGAATGGGAAACTAGTTGTCGAAGTATGCAGCAAGGGACATACTTGTAGCACTTTCAGGCCTATCCTTGCAACCACAACCTCTCCAGGTGTCAGAGTGCGAGAGCAAAGAGGACGTTGCCTCCTGAGTCGAGTGGAAAGTGTACTGTGTGTGCCTCGTACAGCGCCGTTGTGGCGGAGCCCTTATAATAATACTCCCGGTCGTTATTCTTAGTCATCACTAGGCTTGTCTTCACACTTTCTGCCTGCACAAATTTATGTACTGTACCCCGTCCTCCGCCTGTCTGAGCGCCATGAAGTCAGTATCGCATTACTCGAAGCTGATGCGAGTCTTGCAACCACCTGTACCTGTCTCGACACCAATCATAGACAAGTGAGGCCAATACCCAGCGAGTCGCTGACGTCGGCGAAGCTAATTTGCCCAAGTGAGCCTATCACACGAACTGACAAACTAATAAAGATGGTACCTTTCATCTGTCCAAACTTGCAACTACGAGTAGCGCCCAGGAACGAGCCGCCAGATCGATCCGAAACGTCACATCCATGATAGCCACT
>JAGFBS010000101.1:0-74330 GCA_018397855.1 Boletus reticuloceps
CTCGGCCCAAGGCAATGGCTCTTGTCTCGCAGGCTCGGCCATGCAATTCGGTCGTCCACGATGCCCCTGGCCAGGGGCTCATTCGAATCAAACAGTTACTCAATTTCCCAAGTGTGAGTTCAGCCGAATTGCTCGGCCCAAGGTAATGGGGTTGTGAGGATGGGCTCGGCCGTGCATTACGGTGTCTCATGATACCCCTCGACAAGGGCTTGTTCGAATCAAACGGGGTGCTCATGTCTCAAGCATCGGCTCACTCGAATGGCTCGGCCCAAGGCAATGGCTCTTGTCTCGCAGGCTCGGCCGTGCAATTCGGTCGTCCACGATGCCCCTGGCCAGGGGCTCATTCGAATCAAACAGTTACTCAATTTCTCAAGTTTGAGCTCACTCGAATGGCTCGGCTCATGGTAATGGGATTGCTATGATGGGCTTGGCCGTACATTACGGTGTCTCATGATGCCCCTCGACAAGGGCTCGTTCGAATCAGACGGCGTGCTCATGTCTCAAGCATGGGCCCATCCGAATGGCTCGGCCCAAGGCAATGGTTCTTGTCTCTCAGGCTCGGCCGTGCAATTCGGTCATTCACGATGCCCCTGGTCAGGGGCTCATTCGAATCAAACGGGTTACTCAATTTCCCCAGTGTGAGCTCACTCAAATGGCTCGGCCCAAGGTGATGGGATTCGAGGGATGGGCTCGGCCGTACACCATGGCGCCCCATGATACCCCTCGACAAGGGCTCGTTCGAATTAGACGGCGTGCTCATGTCCCAAGCATGGGCTCACCCGAATGGCTCGGCCCAATGTGATATATCTTCTCCCTCAGGCTCGGCCGTGCAATTCGGTCATTCACAATGCCCCTGGTCAAGCGCTCATTCGAGTCAGACGGGTTGCTCACTTTCCCAACTGTCAGCTCAGCCGAATTGCTCGGCCCAAGGTAATGGGATTGTTAGGATGGGCTCGGCCCCAAAATACGATGTCTCCTGACAGCCCTCAAAAGGGGCTCATTCAAATGAGACAGGTCCTTCATGTCCCAGGCATGGGCTCATCCAAATGCCTCGGCCTAAGGCAATGGCTCTTGTCACTAGGGCCCGGCCATGCAATTCGGTCCTTCACGATGCCCCCGGTCAGAGGCTTGTTCGAATTAGACGGTTACTCACTTTGCCAAGTGTGAGCTGACCCGAATGGCTTGGCCAGCGGCAATGGACCTTTTCCCTAGGGCTCGGCCGTGCAATTCGGTCGCTCACAATCCCCTTGGTCAGGGGCTCATTCGAATCAAACGAGTTGCCCACGCCCCATGCACAAGCTCACCCGAATGGCTCGGCCGAGGGAAATGGATTGCGTTGCTACGGCTCGGCTGTGCAATTCGGCGGATCGCGATGCCCCTCGAAAGGGGCTCAATCGGATCAGACGGGGTGCTCATGTCTCAACCCCGGGCTCACCTGAATGACTCGGTCCACGGCTCATGGTCTTTTCCATCAGGCTCGGTCATGCACCTCGGTGCATCTCGATATGCCCGAACAGGGGGCCTGTTCCTATCATCCGGGAGGCCCACCTAAATCTAAAGGCATCCACCCCAAGGCAGGCTCCTCCGAACCCGACGCCTTAAATGCAAGCAAGGTGGATCGATTAATACGGTACATAGTGACTACATGGGGTCACCCATTGGTATACAACCCATGGAGTACCCTCGCATACCCACCATGCTGACCCATACCCGCTCGGTGGGTATGGGTATATGCTGGGTATGGGTGTGGGTATAGCCTCCGATACCCGGGGGTATACCCATGCAGATGCCTACCTTCAATGGGTCAACCATCATTTGTCTACCTCGAGTGGGATCTACTTCTTCAAAGTCGAGTCTTGGTCTCATCGCACACTCCCAGATAGCGTGTTCCGGGTGTACTGTGACGCTTCACCCACTGCCATGGGTTTCTGGTTTCCAACCCGTCACTTGGGATTTCAAGTGGAAGCTGATCACATCTACCGACAAGTTCAAGGATCCATCTTCTATCTTGAAGCTCTCTGTGTCACAGCAGCCATTCTTCATGCATTACCTCATGTCGCTCCAGGAGGACGACTAGCTGTCTTCACCGATAACTTAAACACTATGCAAATGTTCAACTCCCTTGCCGCACTTCCTGGATTAAATTGGATGCTCATTCGAGTTGTTGATGCTATTATTGCTCACGACATTGACTTCCGAGTGCTACATGTGCCGGTTATCCATAATGCAGTTGCAGATGCATTGTCTCGCTTTCACAACCAGACGGCTCTTGAGGCTGATCCCTCCTTGATGATTACCGTCTTTCAACCCCCTCGGAATGCGCTGGGGGCAAACCCATCATGATTCGTCAGCCCGCTCAGTCCAGGCAACCCTCTCGGAAAGCCTGGACTATGGAGCACTTGTTGGTCGAGCGCTCCATCAATCTGGGATTGGCCCTTGATTCATCCACTCATCGCACCTATTCATCGTCTCTCAACTCGTACCTCGCATTTTGTGATCTACATCATCTTGATCTGGAGCCTACTGCCCACACCCTCTCACTCTTCATCACCTTCATGACCCAACATATCAAACCACGATCTGTCCATACATACCTCTCCGGTATTACCACTGAACTTGAGCCATTCTACCCATCCATTCGTGATGCTCGGGCTTCCCCTCTGGTTACACGAACCTTGCGAGGAGCTACTCGTTGGTTTTCACGCCCCATTCATCGTAAACTGCCCCTGACACGTGACGATCTGCGGCGGGTCTTCTTTCACCTTCCTCAGCCATTTGCTCCAGACGATCTACTGTTCCTATCCCTTCTTTTCACAGGGTTTTTCGGTCTCCTTCGAGTCTTCAACTAGGAGAACTTGTCCAACCTGATTCTTTGGTGCTTCGCACCTCGCTCAAAGCCACATGGCGACACTCTGTTGCCACTACCTCATCTTATTACCAACTTTCCATCCCCCGATTCAAAGCAGACACTTGGTTCGAGGGGGATGTCGTTGTTATTCATTCATTGACAGATGAGCCTGACCCGCTTCAGGTCTTTCTTGCTTATTTAGCTGCTCGTGATGCCTCGTTTCCTTTACGGCCTCATTTATGGCTTCGTGCTGACGGTTCCTTGCCTTCTTGCAGTTGGTTTTTATCTAGGCTACATGTATTCTTCCCTCGTGCCATTGGCGGGCATTCTCTCCGTGCGGGGGGGGGCTACATCTCTTGCAGCAGCTGGTGTGCCTGCATCTCAAATTGCGTTCCTTGCAGGCTCATATCTACTGTACTGATATCGTGTATTTGGTCCATGGTCTCGCCTCAGATTTTGTAATCCATCAGAGTCACAGCCTGTGACTCGTGTTTGGCTGGCTTCACGTCTCGGTGCCCCGCCACAACCGAAGATCAATTAGCATTGGTTTCCTTACAGGCTCTTAGTGTCGCTCTATACAGACAGGGCATCGAAGTATTGGCAGAACGATGAGAAAACAAACGTCATACATAGAACGGGCCCATCCTCAACTCATGTGTAGCACTGGGGAACCATCTGCACGTCTCCGCATAAAAATACGTCTGTCGGGCAACATTCCCTGCTGGTCATCTGGGGTGTTGTCCTTATCATGGGGCAATTGGCCTTTCCCCAGAGCATGGTCTGTTTCCCGGTCTCCTTCCACTTCCTCGTCTATGCCTCCATACACATCAGCTGCCTGTTCCGCCTTCATCTGCACGAACTTTTCCGGAAGCTCTGATCCATATACAGCTGCAGCGACATTGACGAGCGTAAATTGAACGCCCTTGCTTGGCCTGAAATGCGCAAGGACAATCAGTGTGGCAAGGAGAGCAAAACCTGCACTCGCAACAGCCAAGTTTGGGATGGATGCAGCAAAGACGGGCTCGGTCTCAGAGATGCGTCTGGGGACATAGGCCGTGCCGAGGTAACCCGCGAGATACACTGTACGGAACATGGCGCATAAATCAAAGAGGATAAACCAACATGATACGAAGATCAAGAGACGCACATTTTGCAGAAGACTGAAGAACCTGGGCATACCCCTGAGTGATATCCTCAATGGGTGCTGGGCCAATCGTTACCAACGTGCCAAATGGTGCGTCAATCAGTGGCAGACTATCAAACTGCGTCTTTCCAAACAATACTTGACCCTGCACTTGTGACCCTAGTCCGTAACTCTGACGCTTTCCGGTGAGCACGCCAGCACTCTGCATGAGCGATTTTGTCACGATCGAAAACAAAGCGGTAGTTTGGATGGCATTTAAATTGCCCTGACGTGTCAGCTGACGGCCCGCCGGCAGTGATTGTACTGTCAAGAGGCCATGCCCATTACTTCGCACTTCGCGCGTTTCGACCGTGAGGTTTGGTTTGCACACCAGGATGGCCATAGACCATGTCTGGTCAGTCAAAGCAATCGTAAAAGTAGTATTTAAGCCCGTCAAGTCAAGCGTGACGTTGACTTGTGAACTATGGATGCAGCCAGAGCCAGATTGGCACTGGCCCAAGAGGAATACCATTGAACCATCCGAGGGGATGACTTGTGTAGTGTGGTTGGTCACAGAAGAAGTGGGGTCTTTGACAGTCGCAAAAGGAGTGTCCGTCGCTAGAAGGCACCAGACATTTAACCGGGGGAACATAAAATAAATGAATTTGAGCAACTTATGTAGGTCACTACTGGCTATTTGCACATCCAAATTGAAATCGAGGAGGTATGCCGTTGCAAGGTCTTGTTGAAAATCCGAGGTTGAATTGATGGGAACTTGTACTGGTGCAGTGAGATTCGTGGAAGCCCAAGAACACATCGGATTGATCCCTATCACGTCAGACAACCACCTCGCGCTCATCTCGGTAGATAGATCGAGGGGCAAAGGCACAATGTATGCCGCATACTCTGGTTCTGACGTATCTGCTATGCCAAAGGAATACTGGACGCCGAGTCCAATTTCGGCCCATGCGATGGAGGCTGCTGTATCAGAGTTCCACCCTGTGTTGAACGCTGGATCCCCAGGGTATGTTCCGCTAGAAACACCAGATGAAACAACGCGAAGGTAAAATAGGTGTATTACACACTTCAATACACTCTGCGCGGGAATTGCTCCAACGGTAAACGCCATCAAGTCCCCATCAGCGTACACGTTGTCGACTGTCACTGTCCACAACCAGCAGCGAGGGTGAAAACCTCCCTGAGACAAACTGGAAACGACTCACGGGCCCCTGGAGCGAGCATTCCTACGATCCAGATCAAGAACGAAGCAATGATTCCGAGAACATAGTAGTGGGAACACCTATGCCTCCAAATTGCCACCATCTTATCAACATTCCCAAAAGACGGAGTCGAGATATGGTTGATCGTCTCCAATGGAACACCATGATTATGGGATGCCAGGACACGGAAGAATTCTTCGCTCTATAAATCCTACATATAAGCAACTTCATTTAGTGACAGGTTATGCTGACCTTCAGGTTGGAAACAATATTATAGACCGGGTAAAGTGCTATCGAGATGATGATGATGGTGATGGTGGTTATACCACCTTTGATTGTAGCTATGTGGTTCAGAGGGAAAGGTTTTAAAAATGAAGCACCAGATTGAGAGATACGGCACATACCGAGATGCTGCAGCATCACAGCGTAGAGCCCGTATGTATTGACTAGTATTACTTTTCCATGGACCGTGTAACAGAACGCGAGATAACCAATGGTGGCGAGTGGAAAGAGTGCCATCTCGAGTGGTGGCCTGACCGTGTCCCATACAGGCAACCGCCGAGCAGCAAATGGACGTTTCTGAAATGGTTGAGCACGCAACGGTGCGTGGCCAGTGCGTGAGCCAAATGGGCCGGCGGCACCCACTGTGTCAGCTAGATGAGACAGATCTAAGTCCTCTTTGAAAGCTCGTTCGGCAGCAGAAAGATGTTTCAGCGGAATGAGTTGTTCTGCCATAACGAACCAGAACTTAGGTCGTGGACTGATGAATGAATGCAGGTGGGCCTTATAATAGGTCGAGCAAACCGCTAGATCATGAACAACTCAGATGACATGAAAAGAGTGTCACGACACATACCAGCACTCGCGGGGGAAGATAGGAGAGAAGTGCAGAGAAATACTTTTGACACCACCAACCTTTCAGAACCTTTCAGTCACCGCTGTCTGGTGCTGAAGGGAAAACCGTTTCGCCAGATGCCAAGCGGACCGGGGTTGTGTTCTTCACTCATATCCCACAAATATTACGAAATGCCTTTGGAAGTTGGAGAGGGAACTTGAACCCAGTCGAGATCTTCGAACTTTTTGTACATATGACACACCTGCTTGCCACTGCATCAATGTCCAGTGGCCCCAAAGGTTCGTCTCGTCGATGCAGCCTGATCAACATTAGTAGCACGGTACCTGAGGATCGCATGGCATGATGGTCCGATTGATCGCTTTTGCTTGGCACCCTTTATGGGGCAACATTACGTCCAATGCGGAACCCCTGTGGAAGTTGGTTATGAACCACTCTCACCGGACCTCACCAGACATCAACTCGATCTCAAAAATCTAATGGTAGCTCAATTTTACATCTGATATGTAATCGTACGACGTAGATATTGCATGTAATGTTGTAATTTGGTACATAGTACATATGTACATTGATACCATCGACAGAACATGCGGTAAACACATTGCAAATCACAATTGCCTGCAGCGACATCGTGACACCACTTCTGTTACTACACCTTCCAGCTGGCACACCTTCTCCCTTGTATGCTGCTTTTTCACTCCATTATCTTTTCACTAACCATGGCTATAGAATGCAAGCCCCACAATGGGTCTGTATATGTCGTCAATACTGCAATGGACAGCCCCGTACGTTGTCCGAGACGACATTCTACAGGCATCTTTCTGCCGCTGATGAAGATGAACGCACTCGGATCCAAGTCGTCAAGGCGATGTCCCTTGAGGCAGCCTGCAAGATTGTCTTTAACTCCGTCACTGCAAACCCTGCAAACCCGAGTCTGCCTTCTGCGCCTGGGCCAAGTTCCAAGGCAAATCTCCCCAGTGTCCAATGCACAGCTACCTTACAAGGGTTAGCCAAGCGAGCCCGCGAAGCGCCGGATGCCCAACGAAGGGTTGGAAAGCGCAAATGCGCTCGTAACAAGGAGAACATGCCTCCAGAGGTACGTACACCCACTTCAAACTTACTGGAAAAGCTGATAACACCCTAATTAACGTCAGCGCAACGATAGCCCTTCTCCCCCTCCGCACCGTTTTTCCTTGCCTCCTTTTGACCCTGGGCCTCCTTTCTCCCCGATCGCTTCTGATCATGCTCCATCTCGTCCTCCTACTCCTTCACCAGCACCTCCTGACAATGCTCCATCTCGTCCTCCCAGTCCTCCACCAGCACCTCCTGACGACGATCCACCTAGTCCACCTAGTCCTCATGAACCTCATGATGACCCACAACGTCCTCCTGACCCTCCGGCGGTCCAGAATCGTGCAAGGCAAATCGAATACAATAGGGGGCGACCACGTGTCATCGAGCTTGATGACCTTACTCACCGTACAAATATTCAAAAGCTTCAAAATACTATGGCCTTTGTCAATATCATCCGCAATGAGTCACTTGAAGATCCCATTGCCAAGATGACTGCGCTGATGCTTACAAGATTGCACAATCCCCCTACTTCCCCACTCGAAATTATCAGTCCAGGTGTCAAACACAGTATCACGACATACTTGGCCCTCGAGCATGCCTCCCGCGATGCATATGAACGGGTCATCAGATCTACACGTGACAACTTTGCCGGAGCTGATGGAGTTGATGAATGCCTTCGGTTTGGGGCTGTTGAGGATCTCATTGCGACCCACACAGGAGTTGAACCAATCGAGCACAATATGTGTCAAAACTCTTGTCTTGCATTCACTGGGCCCTTTGAAGGACTTGAGAGATGTCCAACATGTGATGCATCTCGCTGGAATGAGTCGAAGCTCGCAGCCAGCCATGGTCATCTCAAGATCCCCGCCAAGACATTTGTTACTCTTCCGCTTGGTCCGCAGCTCCAGGCTTTATATCGTGATCCGGAAAGTGCCCGTGCGATGACCTATCTACAAACACGAGCTCATGCGATCATTGATGAGTACCACCACATGCAAAAAATCCCCCTCATTGACGACATTGTTGCGGGCTGGGACTTTCTGGGTACATACCTTGATGGTGACATCCAAGATAATGATATCGTTGTCATGGCGTCCATCGATGGCGCACAGCTTTACGAAGACAAAGAATCAGACTGTTGGATCACCATATGGATGGTCATCAACTTATCGCTGGTCACCCGCTATCGCAAAACGCATGTTATTCCCGGTGCATTCATCCCCGGTCCCAAGAAACCCAAGAATATAGATTCGTTCGTGGTCGTTAGTTTACATCACCTGTCCGCTCTGCAAAAAGAAGGTCTGAAGATTTGGGATGCCTCCCGGGATCAGGTTTATCAAGCTGGCCTCTACCTCTTATTTACAACAGGTGAGAAACCATGATTTCGACTCGGATATCATGCTCAAAGTCTCTATTATTTCTATCAGGTGACGGACCAGGTCTCGTACATTGGAATGGACTTGTAGGACACTGCGGGAAAAATGGGTGCCGCCTCTACTGTGGTGTTAGAGGACGACACAAAGACTCTCGCTCGCATTATTACCCAGCGCTTCTACTCCCTCGCAATGCCTATCGTGATAGCAACCATCCGGACATCTCTTCCTTTCGTCTTCCCCCTGCTGGCAATCAAGAATACTCCGACAACCTTGTCTACCTCATGTCTTCCCCCAACCTGACCCAGTTTGATAGCCGACAGACCGAGACCGGCATCTCTAAAGCCCCCCTCATCTTAGGACTTGATCCTGCGCGATCCCTAGGAGTCCCGCTTGCCATGACGACCGACATTATGCACCTTGCTGGCAACATCAGCAAACTTTTACTCGACCTTTGGTGTGGGTCGATCACCTGCATGGCTACTGATGATATCGCCACTTGGGATTGGGCCGTCTTTCTGGATAAGCAGCTCTGGGAAGCACATGGTCAAGCGGTTCAGCAATCCGGATCATTCCTTCCACAATCTTTCGACACCAGACCCCGTAACATCGCCGAAAAACGAAACAGTGACTACAAAACCCAAGAATTTGTCATGTACATGTTTGGTCTCACTCCGGGTCTTCTCCACACCCTCCTCCCTGACGTTTATTGGTTGAATTTCTGCAAGCTCGTCCGTGGATTCCAGATCCTATCACAGCATGAAATCACCCACGAAGAAGCGCTTGAAGGCTGTGTGCTTCTTGCCTCATGGGAACACGAGTTCGAAGAGATCTACTACCAGCGCCGCAACGACAGACTCCACTTCATTCGGCCTTGCGTACATCAGGTCCTTCACCTTGGTCCAGAAACATTCCAAAAAGGACCCTGCATCTGTACCGCACAGTGGACGATGGAGCGAACAATTGGCAATATCAAGTACGACATGCGACAACCATCCAACTATCTTGTCAACTTCGCCATGGAGGGTGTTCATCGTGCTCGTATAAATGCACTCCTTGCTGCTCTTCCCCAACTCGATGACACTCATACCGGACTTCCACGGGGTGCAGTTGATCTTGGAAACGGTTACGCCTTACTCCGCAAACGAGACAAAGTACCAGTGCTTCCCTCCCATGGGACTTTCGGGGCTATTTTTGAGTACCTTGGCCGCCCTAATCACATTCCCAAGATACTGCGTTGGGCACGTCTTCTCTTACCAAATAAACAAATTGCTCGTAGTGCCTGGCGGGAGAAGCGCCGATCTTCAACTGATCTGCAAGTATCTCGCATGGTCAAAGTGAGTCACACTTTCATTTCATTTATGACTTACTCAACTACATTAGTTCAAGCTTCTTGGCCATATGATGTATGGGGAAGTGTTATATTTCACAAGATTGGCTGTACCTGATGATAATGGAGGTTTACGGTTTGCAAATGTTGGCCTTGTCCTTTCCTTCTCCCCCCCTGACAACAACATCCTCCGGGCATCTCGGACGACTGTCCCGCTTTGCCGCAACACTGAGGCAGTTTTGGTTGTGCACGTTGAAGATATTTTGAGCGTAGTTGCTGTTATTCCATATGTTGGTAGGTTGGCAAACAACGCAGATGAAGGTGCTTTCTTTGTTGTCGAACAACCAGGTCTCTCTCGTCATACTGGTCAAGCTGACGAGCAAGCAGAAGCAGATGATGATGTGGAGGACGAGTAACTTTCTTTCTAGCCTGAGCCATTCGTGTCGCATCCGAATTATGTTGTAGATAGCATATATGCATACTTTGTTCTGTGAATCTTTACAGAGTGACCCGAACTCATGCTCCCTGGGCCAATGTACTATACAACAGGGATATGTTACAAAACAGAGGTACCTAGTATTTACGGCCACTCCCAGAAAGCATTGACCTTTCGTACTTCGGGGTTTTCTTTACATCAAGGCTCAGTGCACCACCATGAGAGGGCCTCTTGCCAGTGGTCGAAAGACTTGGATGGAACTTGGGTTCTGGACTCTCCGGTTCTGTGACGCTGTCATCATTTGGATCTATTACAGTGTCCACTGTCATTAGGTTTATTAGCAGAAATACAGTAGTATAATACCTACCAGTTTCCCTTGGACGCTTCAAGTTGTTGTCGCTATATGGTCCTGGGGAAACCAATGGAGAAACCGTGACAAAAGGATTGGTGACAAGCATTTCTAATCATCAAACGAAGATAAATACGAAGGTTAGTGAACCAGAATTAACTTACTACTATTCTGATTTTCTTCGTCTTCATGATACTCTGCCTTTGCAGGTTTGCCCTTGGCCTGGGGAGTGGTAGCTAGATCTTGTTTCGGTCTAATTGCTGCAGAAGTGATTGGACGAGATGAGACAATTTCAATGGTCTGAGAAAGGCACATCAGTTAACATAGTGTCATTAGTACGTTGTGATGTAGATAAGAATACTAGACTTACCAATGTCACTCCAGGATATTCTGGGCACATGTGCACAAAGGTATAGCTGGCTTCAGGGTTCTTTCAGGGGATTGCGATCCGGACAAAGTTCCCGAACCCTTCAGCAGGTGGCCGCATGGTACTGGTGGTAGTAGTAGCTGATAAGATAAAATGATACTAAGCACGCACCATGTCACCTGATCAAATAAATTGGGGCCCCAAGATTTTGCTTGACCCTCTTCTCCTTATCCCTGCTCGACACACGACATCATGGCCAGAACTTTGCTTCGTCACACTCCTTCATTATCTCCACCCTTGACCCCACCACCGCCTGCCACAGAAATGAAGTCGCCATCAGCGAGGTCTTCCAGTCGCCCACAAACCGCCGGATCTTCGGTTTCCTATGTAAGACATTGATTTACTGATCTATCTATAGATCTTTTCATATTTCCATGGTAAGCACTCGACAATGGTGCCACGCAGTACCCTAGCAACCCTGCCATCCTTTGACCCAATGCACGAGCTCCATGCTGCACACGAGCACATCAAATTTCTCGAGGCAGAGAGTCTCAAACTTAGGATCGAACGAGACACTCTGCGGTGAGTTGTCTCTTTCATATACATAGTACTAATCCTACATATATGCTAGGGAGCTTCTTGATCGAAAACCTGCAGTCATTGACCCTATGCTGTCGACTGCAACACAGCTGACTCACCCGAACATCCGGTTCTGGACCGTGGACAATTTCGAACAATGGTTGGTAACCCCAGAAGCGCAGCGGGGGAAAGAACCCTACCTGGAGGAAGAGGACGGCGGGATTGTTTCGGATCGTCAACTCACTTCCATCAAAGCGTGTATGCGCAGCGCATTTCTTGAACTCGCCAACAACAATCGTGCCCCACCGACCTGGGGAGCACTGGACACCAGTGGCCGGCAGCAATTTCATTTAGCAATTGAAACTTCTTACCCATTTTTCAGGTGTGCCGAAAATGGATGGAAGCTGGATCGCTTGGCACGGACAATCTACCCGGCATGGCGCACTTATAACCTGGATGAAAACCTCAAATTGATGACGAAGAATGACAAAAAGATTTCCAAACTGAAGCGTGCAAGTACACAGACGGACTCTACTCGTCCTGAGAAAAAAATCAAATGAGGTGATGTTCTCTATTTCCTTGAATCGACTCTAGTAACATTATCTCTAGTGGATTCTGAGCTAACTACCACACCCAAGTCATACATCCGACCGACGACTTTGTGTGGGATCCCGCCGCACGACTCGCGGCGGCACGAGGCACCGCCGATAATCTGAGTCAATTCATTGCTGGAGCCATGGCCACCAAAGATGTGGAGGTCGCATGCGGGAACAAGACCACTGAGATGACTGTGACTCAAACTGTCACCAACAAAGATGAGACCACCCCTGGAGCTGCCAAAGACCTGTGCAGGGACAAGACCACTGAGACGACTGTGACTCGAGCTGTCACCAACAACGATGAGACCACCCCCAGAGCCGCCAAAGACCCGTGCGGGGACAAGAATACCGAGATGAATGTGACTCGAGCTGTCACCAACAACAATGAGACCACCCCCAGAGCCGCCAAAGACCCGCGCGGGGACAAGACCACCGAGACGACTGTGACCCAAGTTGTTACCAACGTTCAAGAAGACACTGGCAGTTTTGAGTTGGCAACTCCAATGTATACGAACCCATTGTAAGTAATGGGATATATTATCAATCCAGCGCTCTTGCAAGTTGACTATATGCCAGGAACGCACTGGCACAGGTTGCGGCAAAGTTAGATATTCAGATCCCCAGCATCTCTGAGCCAGATCTCTCCGTGCAAACCACAAGTACCAACAACTCCTCCGAGTCAACTGGGTTGAGTTCCACCACCTCGGCCCGGCATACCACTGGCACTGCAAAGAAGATCGTGAAGATGCGGCCAGGACCTGTTCGTAACGGAAGGCAAGTATATAGTAAGTGAGTACTATCAATAGCTAATCCCTTGAGGTAGAAATTTGTGCGCGCATCGTTGGCTGAAGCAATTCAAAGACACAACGAACGGGACAACAGCAGAATTCAAGGCATATTACGAGTCTCTGACAAAAGAACAGTGGGAGGTAAGCTAAACTTTTGTTCCATAACGTATCTTAGCACTATAATTCGACAGGCTTACGACAAGGAGGCGGCGGGACTGGTGTGTCCTCCCACTGGTACATTCTCCCACTGTAGAGCAGAATACTAATGGTCTGCTGGCTATCTCTAGGTCGCTCTCAATGCCTGGAACAAGGATGCCTTCAATGGCCTGATGCTCTGAAGTTCCCCCTCCTGATTGGCCGTACTCGCACCAACACGTCCACACTCGAACTTCCCGGTCACCGTGGTTTGGCCGGATTGACTCTCCGCCCACACTCTCCGATTATCATTAATTCGTCACGCCATCCTCTCCAATGTCAGCTTTCCTTCTCCTGGCTAGATAGAGTTCCGCTCGCGGTTTCTGACAGTCATCAACTCGTTCCCGCGCTCTTTCCTTGCCGCCCAGTGTGCTCTTCTCGCAGCGGACAATTCATTCAACAGATATCTTGTGCTGCTCGTCTTGCCATCCTCCCGGTGGTCTTCGCTTTCCTTCTCCTGGCTAGATAGAGTTCCGCTCGTGGTTTCTGACAGTCATCAACTCGTTCCCACGCTCTTTCCTCGCCGCCGAGTGTGTGCTTTTCACGGCGGACGATTCATTCAATGTTTTTTCTCATTCCCTGTATACTATTACTGGTTTGTAGCTATGTATATCCTGTGAATGCGACTGCTTTAGATTGGATTAGACTGGGTGAGATCGGAATCTGCAGCAATATGCTCTACTATCAAAATTTCAGGTTGTTCGAGCTCAGTAGATACTAGATTATGCCCCTTCATATCGACCATCTCAAATAACTCCCACTCTGAAGGGGAAAACCTCACCCGGTCTGAACTAAATCTCAACCACTTTTGGTTAATACTCGTTAACACTGGTAAATACCCGTGCATAACCAACTTCCACAGGGGCAGAACCTTGTGCCAGTGTGACCTGGACTTCTTGCTACTACATATCCCAGAGTCTGACTGTACCCTCTGTGCTGGGACAGCCACGTTCAATTCTTCAGCGTCATCGACGTTTAAGGCGTACTCGCTGTAACTATGTTTGTTACATCAATAATTTGTCGAATCATGCGAACCCATTTACAAGCTCGCTGTGATCGATCCCGCCGATTATAAGTTATCGTACATACCATAATTGAATCCAATGATGTTAACATTCATTCCCTGTGGAAGTTGGTTATGCACGGGTATTTACCAGTGTTAACGAGTATTAACCAAAAGTGGTTGAGATTTAGTTCAGACCGGGTGAGGTTTTCCCCTTCAGAGTGGGAGTTATTTGAGATGGTCGATATGAAGGGGCATAATCTAGTATCTACTGAGCTCGAACAACCTGAAATTTTGATAGTAGAGCATATTGCTGCAGATTCCGATCTCACCCAGTCTAATCCAATCTAAAGCAGTCGCATTCACAGGATATACATAGCTACAAACCAGTAATAGTATACAGGGAATGAGAAAAAACATTGAATGAATCGTCCGCCGTGAAAAGCACACACTCGGCGGCGAGGAAAGAGCGTGGGAACGAGTTGATGACTGTCAGAAACCACGAGCGGAACTCTATCTAGCCAGGAGAAGGAAAGCGAAGACCACCGGGAGGATGGCAAGACGAGCAGCACAAGATATCTGTTGAATGAATTGTCCGCTGCGAGAAGAGCACACTGGGCGGCAAGGAAAGAGCGCGGGAACGAGTTGATGACTGTCAGAAACCGCGAGCGGAACTCTATCTAGCCAGGAGAAGGAAAGCTGACATTGGAGAGGATGGCGTGACGAATTAATGATAATCGGAGAGTGTGGGCGGAGAGTCAATCCGGCCAAACCACGGTGACCGGGAAGTTCGAGTGTGGACGTGTTGGTGCGAGTACGGCCAATCAGGAGGGGGAACTTCAGAGCATCAGGCCATTGAAGGCATCCTTGTTCCAGGCATTGAGAGCGACCTAGAGATAGCCAGCAGACCATTAGTATTCTGCTCTACAGTGGGAGAATGTACCAGTGGGAGGACACACCAGTCCCGCCGCCTCCTTGTCGTAAGCCTGTCGAATTATAGTGCTAAGATACGTTATGGAACAAAAGTTTAGCTTACCTCCCACTGTTCTTTTGTCAGAGACTCGTAATATGCCTTGAATTCTGCTGTTGTCCCGTTCGTTGTGTCTTTGAATTGCTTCAGCCAACGATGCGCGCACAAATTTCTACCTCAAGGGATTAGCTATTGATAGTACTCACTTACTATATACTTGCCTTCCGTTACGAACAGGTCCTGGCCGCATCTTCACGATCTTCTTTGCAGTGCCAGTGGTATGCCGGGCCGAGGTGGTGGAACTCAACCCAGTTGACTCGGAGGAGTTGTTGGTACTTGTGGTTTGCACGGAGAGATCTGGCTCAGAGATGCTGGGGATCTGAATATCTAACTTTGCCGCAACCTGTGCCAGTGCGTTCCTGGCATATAGTCAACTTGCAAGAGCGCTGGATTGATAATATATCCCATTACTTACAATGGGTTCGTATACATTGGAGTTGCCAACTCAAAACTGCCAGTGTCTTCTTGAACGTTGGTAACAACTTGGGTCACAGTCGTCTCGGTGGTCTTGTCCCCGCGCGGGTCTTTGGCGGCTCTGGGGGTGGTCTCATTGTTGTTGGTGACAGCTCGAGTCACATTCATCTCGGTATTCTTGTCCCCGCACGGGTCTTTGGCGGCTCTGGGGGTGGTCTCATCGTTGTTGGTGACAGCTCGAGTCACAGTCGTCTCAGTGGTCTTGTCCCTGCACAGGTCTTTGGCAGCTCCAGGGGTGGTCTCATCTTTGTTGGTGACAGTTTGAGTCACAGTCATCTCAGTGGTCTTGTTCCCGCATGCGACCTCCACATCTTTGGTGGCCATGGCTCCAGCAATGAATTGACTCAGATTATCGGCGGTGCCTCGTGCCGCCGCGAGTCGTGCGGCGGGATCCCACACAAAGTCGTCGGTCGGATGTATGACTTGGGTGTGGTAGTTAGCTCAGAATCCACTAGAGATAATGTTACTAGAGTCGATTCAAGGAAATAGAGAACATCACCTCATTTGATTTTTTTCTCAGGACGAGTAGAGTCCGTCTGTGTACTTGCACGCTTCAGTTTGGAAATCTTTTTGTCATTCTTCGTCATCAATTTGAGGTTTTCATCCAGGTTATAAGTGCGCCATGCCGGGTAGATTGTCCGTGCCAAGCGATCCAGCTTCCATCCATTTTCGGCACACCTGAAAAATGGGTAAGAAGTTTCAATTGCTAAATGAAATTGCTGCCGGCCACTGGTGTCCAGTGCTCCCCAGGTCGGTGGGGCACGATTGTTGTTGGCGAGTTCAAGAAATGCGCTGCGCATACACGCTTTGATGGAAGTGAGTTGACGATCCGAAACAATCCCGCCGTCCTCTTCCTCCAGGTAGGGTTCTTTCCCCCGCTGCGCTTCTGGGGTTACCAACCATTGTTCGAAATTGTCCACGGTCCAGAACCGGATGTTCGGGTGAGTCAGCTGTGTTGCAGTCGACAGCATAGGGTCAATGACTGCAGGTTTTCGATCAAGAAGCTCCCTAGCATATATGTAGGATTAGTACTATGTATATGAAAGAGACAACTCACCGCAGAGTGTCTCGTTCGATCCTAAGTTTGAGACTCTCTGCCTCGAGAAATTTGATGTGCTCGTGTGCAGCATGGAGCTCGTGCATTGGGTCAAAGGATGGCAGGGTTGCTAGGGTACTGCGTGGCACCATTGTCGAGTGCTTACCATGGAAATATGAAAAGATCTATAGATAGATCAGTAAATCAATGTCTTACATAGGAAACCGAAGATCCGGCGGTTTGTGGGCGACTGGAAGACCTCGCTGATGGCGACTTCATTTCTGTGGCAGGCGGTGGTGGGGTCAAGGGTGGAGATAATGAAGGAGTGTGACGAAGCAAAGTTCTGGCCATGATGTCGTGTGTCGAGCAGGGATAAGGAGAAGAGGGTCAAGCAAAATCTTGGGGCCCCAATTTATTTGATCAGGTGACATGGTGCGTGCTTAGTATCATTTTATCTTATCAGCTACTACTACCACCAGTACCATGCGGCCACCTGCTGAAGGGTTCGGGAACTTTGTCCGGATCGCAATCCCCTGAAAGAACCCTGAAGCCAGCTATACCTTTGTGCACATGTGCCCAGAATATCCTGGAGTGACATTGGTAAGTCTAGTATTCTTATCTACATCACAACGTACTAATGACACTATGTTAACTGATGTGCCTTTCTCAGACCATTGAAATTGTCTCATCTCGTCCAATCACTTCTGCAGCAATTAGACCGAAACAAGATCTAGCTACCACTCCCCAGGCCAAGGGCAAACCTGCAAAGGCAGAGTATCATGAAGACGAAGAAAATCAGAATAGTAGTAAGTTAATTCTGGTTCACTAACCTTCGTATTTATCTTCGTTTGATGATTAGAAATGCTTGTCACCAATCCTTTTGTCACGGTTTCTCCATTGGTTTCCCCAGGACCATATAGCGACAACAACTTGAAGCGTCCAAGGGAAACTGGTAGGTATTATACTACTGTATTTCTGCTAATAAACCTAATGACAGTGGACACTGTAATAGATCCAAATGATGACAGCGTCACAGAACCGGAGAGTCCAGAACCCAAGTTCCATCCAAGTCTTTCGACCACTGGCAAGAGGCCCTCTCATGGTGGTGCACTGAGCCTTGATGTAAAGAAAACCCCGAAGTACGAAAGGTCAATGCTTTCTGGGAGTGGCCGTAAATACTAGGTACCTCTGTTTTGTAACATATCCCTGTTGTATAGTACATTGGCCCAGGGAGCATGAGTTCGGGTCACTCTGTAAAGATTCACAGAACAAAGTATGCATATATGCTATCTACAACATAATTCGGATGCGACACGAATGGCTCAGGCTAGAAAGAAAGTTACTCGTCCTCCACATCATCATCTGCTTCTGCTTGCTCGTCAGCTTGACCAGTATGACGAGAGAGACCTGGTTGTTCGACAACAAAGAAAGCACCTTCATCTGCGTTGTTTGCCAACCTACCAACATATGGAATAACAGCAACTACGCTCAAAATATCTTCAACGTGCACAACCAAAACTGCCTCAGTGTTGCGGCAAAGCGGGACAGTCGTCCGAGATGCCCGGAGGATGTTGTTGTCAGGGGGGGAGAAGGAAAGGACAAGGCCAACATTTGCAAACCGTAAACCTCCATTATCATCAGGTACAGCCAATCTTGTGAAATATAACACTTCCCCATACATCATATGGCCAAGAAGCTTGAACTAATGTAGTTGAGTAAGTCATAAATGAAATGAAAGTGTGACTCACTTTGACCATGCGAGATACTTGCAGATCAGTTGAAGATCGGCGCTTCTCCCGCCAGGCACTACGAGCAATTTGTTTATTTGGTAAGAGAAGACGTGCCCAACGCAGTATCTTGGGAATGTGATTAGGGCGGCCAAGGTACTCAAAAATAGCCCCGAAAGTCCCATGGGAGGGAAGCACTGGTACTTTGTCTCGTTTGCGGAGTAAGGCGTAACCGTTTCCAAGATCAACTGCACCCCGTGGAAGTCCGGTATGAGTGTCATCGAGTTGGGGAAGAGCAGCAAGGAGTGCATTTATACGAGCACGATGAACACCCTCCATGGCGAAGTTGACAAGATAGTTGGATGGTTGTCGCATGTCGTACTTGATATTGCCAATTGTTCGCTCCATCGTCCACTGTGCGGTACAGATGCAGGGTCCTTTTTGGAATGTTTCTGGACCAAGGTGAAGGACCTGATGTACGCAAGGCCGAATGAAGTGGAGTCTGTCGTTGCGGCGCTGGTAGTAGATCTCTTCGAACTCGTGTTCCCATGAGGCAAGAAGCACACAGCCTTCAAGCGCTTCTTCGTGGGTGATTTCATGCTGTGATAGGATCTGGAATCCACGGACGAGCTTGCAGAAATTCAACCAATAAACGTCAGGGAGGAGGGTGTGGAGAAGACCCGGAGTGAGACCAAACATGTACATGACAAATTCTTGGGTTTTGTAGTCACTGTTTCGTTTTTCGGCGATGTTACGGGGTCTGGTGTCGAAAGATTGTGGAAGGAATGATCCGGATTGCTGAACCGCTTGACCATGTGCTTCCCAGAGCTGCTTATCCAGAAAGACGGCCCAATCCCAAGTGGCGATATCATCAGTAGCCATGCAGGTGATCGACCCACACCAAAGGTCGAGTAAAAGTTTGCTGATGTTGCCAGCAAGGTGCATAATGTCGGTCGTCATGGCAAGCGGGACTCCTAGGGATCGCGCAGGATCAAGTCCTAAGATGAGGGGGGCTTTAGAGATGCCGGTCTCGGTCTGTCGGCTATCAAACTGGGTCAGGTTGGGGGAAGACATGAGGTAGACAAGGTTGTCGGAGTATTCTTGATTGCCAGCAGGGGGAAGACGAAAGGAAGAGATGTCCGGATGGTTGCTATCACGATAGGCATTGCGAGGGAGTAGAAGCGCTGGGTAATAATGCGAGCGAGAGTCTTTGTGTCGTCCTCTAACACCACAGTAGAGGCGGCACCCATTTTTCCCGCAGTGTCCTACAAGTCCATTCCAATGTACGAGACCTGGTCCGTCACCTGATAGAAATAATAGAGACTTTGAGCATGATATCCGAGTCGAAATCATGGTTTCTCACCTGTTGTAAATAAGAGGTAGAGGCCAGCTTGATAAACCTGATCCCGGGAGGCATCCCAAATCTTCAGACCTTCTTTTTGCAGAGCGGACAGGTGATGTAAACTAACGACCACGAACGAATCTATATTCTTGGGTTTCTTGGGACCGGGGATGAATGCACCGGGAATAACATGCGTTTTGCGATAGCGGGTGACCAGCGATAAGTTGATGACCATCCATATGGTGATCCAACAGTCTGATTCTTTGTCTTCGTAAAGCTGTGCGCCATCGATGGACGCCATGACAACGATATCATTATCTTGGATGTCACCATCAAGGTATGTACCCAGAAAGTCCCAGCCCGCAACAATGTCGTCAATGAGGGGGATTTTTTGCATGTGGTGGTACTCATCAATGATCGCATGAGCTCGTGTTTGTAGATAGGTCATCGCACGGGCACTTTCCGGATCACGATATAAAGCCTGGAGCTGCGGACCAAGCGGAAGAGTAACAAATGTCTTGGCGGGGATCTTGAGATGACCATGGCTGGCTGCGAGCTTCGACTCATTCCAGCGAGATGCATCACATGTTGGACATCTCTCAAGTCCTTCAAAGGGCCCAGTGAATGCAAGACAAGAGTTTTGACACATATTGTGCTCGATTGGTTCAACTCCTGTGTGGGTCGCAATGAGATCCTCAACAGCCCCAAACCGAAGGCATTCATCAACTCCATCAGCTCCGGCAAAGTTGTCACGTGTAGATCTGATGACCCGTTCATATGCATCGCGGGAGGCATGCTCGAGGGCCAAGTATGTCGTGATACTGTGTTTGACACCTGGACTGATAATTTCGAGTGGGGAAGTAGGGGGATTGTGCAATCTTGTAAGCATCAGCGCAGTCATCTTGGCAATGGGATCTTCAAGTGACTCATTGCGGATGATATTGACAAAGGCCATAGTATTTTGAAGCTTTTGAATATTTGTACGGTGAGTAAGGTCATCAAGCTCGATGACACGTGGTCGCCCCCTATTGTATTCGATTTGCCTTGCACGATTCTGGACCGCCGGAGGGTCAGGAGGACGTTGTGGGTCATCATGAGGTTCATGAGGACTAGGTGGACTAGGTGGATCGTCGTCAGGAGGTGCTGGTGGAGGACTGGGAGGACGAGATGGAGCATTGTCAGGAGGTGCTGGTGAAGGAGTAGGAGGACGAGATGGAGCATGATCAGAAGCGATCGGGGAGAAAGGAGGCCCAGGGTCAAAAGGAGGCAAGGAAAAACGGTGCGGAGGGGGAGAAGGGCTATCGTTGCGCTGACGTTAATTAGGGTGTTATCAGCTTTTCCAGTAAGTTTGAAGTGGGTGTACGTACCTCTGGAGGCATGTTCTCCTTGTTACGAGCGCATTTGCGCTTTCCAACCCTTCGTTGGGCATCCGGCGCTTCGCGGGCTCGCTTGGCTAACCCTTGTAAGGTAGCTGTGCATTGGACACTGGGGAGATTTGCCTTGGAACTTGGCCCAGGCGCAGAAGGCAGACTCGGGTTTGCAGGGTTTGCAGTGACGGAGTTAAAGACAATCTTGCAGGCTGCCTCAAGGGACATCGCCTTGACGACTTGGATCCGAGTGCGTTCATCTTCATCAGCGGCAGAAAGATGCCTGTAGAATGTCGTCTCGGACAACGTACGGGGCTGTCCATTGCAGTATTGACGACATATACAGACCCATTGTGGGGCTTGCATTCTATAGCCATGGTTAGTGAAAAGATAATGGAGTGAAAAAGCAGCATACAAGGGAGAAGGTGTGCCAGCTGGAAGGTGTAGTAACAGAAGTGGTGTCACGATGTCGCTGCAGGCAATTGTGATTTGCAATGTGTTTACCGCATGTTCTGTCGATGGTATCAATGTACATATGTACTATGTACCAAATTACAACATTACATGCAATATCTACGTCGTACGATTACATATCAGATGTAAAATTGAGCTACCATTAGATTTTTGAGATCGGGTTGATGTCTGGTGAGGTCCGGTGAGAGTGGTTCATAACCAACTTCCACAGGGATTCATTTCTGGGATGGTGTTGCTTGACCCAGTTCCACTGACTTACTGTCGCATCGTAAGCCATCTTAGCTCGATAGCACTCGCCAATTGAGTCCTCAACTGGGACTTTGGGTACACGTGGAGAGTACATTGTATATGCGTACACACCATGAAAACATCCTGATGGGAGGAAGGCAACTGTATGATAATCGAGAATAAGTACATGCAAAAAACCGGAGGCTTATTGCGTGGCTCCCCTCATAGAGCATCGACGTTGAACTAGCGAGCGAGAAGGTGAAAAAGAGTTGGTATATAAAGTACGTCCACCACCTCAACCCATGTGCAAAACCGGAGAACCATCTGCCCGTCTCTGCATAAAAATCCGTCTCTTGGCCAACAAATCCACGATATCCTGCTGATCGTCTGGGGCATCGCCCTCAGCCTGGCGCAATTTACCCTTCCCAAGCGCGCCACCCTCCGCATCTCCTTCCGCTTCCTCGTCCATGCGTCCAAACGGAGCTGATTTCTCAGTTTTTATCTGCATGATCTGTGCGGGAAGGTCCGATCCGTATATAGATGCAGCGACGTTGACGAGCGTGAACTGGAAGCCCTTGTTTGACCTGAAATGTGCAAGGATAATCAACGCAGCAAGGAGTACAAAACCGGCGCTCGCGACGGCCAAGTTTGGGGTGGATGCAGCGAAGACGATTTCGGTCTCAGAGATGCGTCCAGGGACGTAGGCGGTGCCGAGGTAGCCAGCGAGGAAGGCTACGCAGAATACGATGCGTAAATTGAACGAGACGGAACAACATCGAGGAACCCACTTTTCATAACAGGCTGAAGAACCTGCATATATGCCTGCGTGATGTTCTCGACCGGTGCTGGGCTGATCGTGGTCACCGAGACGCTAAATGGGTCAGATGTCGGCAAACCGTCGAACTGCGCTTTTCCGAACAACAGTTCGCCCTGCACTTGTGACCCTAGTCCAAAACTTGTACTTGCTGCGGAGAGCTGGCCAGCGCCTCTCGTGAGCGACTTTGTGGCGACTGAAAACAAGGCGGTAGTCTGGATGGTGTTGAGGTTGCCCTGGTGCGCCAGCTGACGACCAGGCGGAAGTGGTTGCACACTAAAGAGACCATGGCCGTCACTTCGCACTTCGCGCGTTTCGATCGTAGTGTTAGGTAGGCACGCCAGGATGGCCATGGTCCACGTCTGGTCGGTCAAAGCCATTGTGAAGGTAGTATTTAAGCCGGTAAGATCGAGTGTAACACCATTAGCGCTGGTAGAGCAGCCAGATTGACACTGGCCCAGGAGAAACACCGTCGAACCATCTGAAGGGACGGCTCGTGTAGTGTGGTTGGTCACGGTATAAGAGGGGTCTTTGACAAGGGCAAAAGAATTTCCATTAAACGCTGGGTGATAGGGTTACCTATGAGAGGGGGAGCCAAAAATCGAGCTTGAGGAACTCACGAAGATCACCACCGGTTATTTGCACGTTCAAGTTGAAATCGAGAAGGTACGCTGTTGCGAGGTTTTGAAAGGAGACCGAGCTTGAATTGACAGGGACTTGCACAGGTGCAGTAATATTCGTGGAAGCCCAAGAGCACGTCGGGTTGATCCCGATCACATCAGACAACCATCTCGCGGTCGTTGTGGTGGACAGACCGAGGGGCACGGGCGCAATGAACGCCGCATAATCTGATTCCGACGTATTTGCTGTGCTAAAGGAATACTGGACGCCGAGCTCTATTTCGGCCCACGCTATGGAGGATGCTCGATCAGCGTTCAAACCTGCATTAGAGAATGGGTCCACCGAGGATGATCCACTAGAAACACTAGAATGAAAAATGCACAAACAGAAAAAAGTGTTTTACACACTTCAATACACTCTGCGGAGGAACTGCACCAATGGCAAATGCCATTAACTGTCCATCAGATAACACGCTGTCGACTGTCACTGTTCACGATTAAGAATGAGAGTGAAAATTAACCTTGAGAAGCATTGAAAGCGACTCACGGGCACCAGGAGCAAGCGTTCCTACAATCCAAATCAAGAGCGAAGCGAACATTCCAAGGATATAGTAGTTGGAGCACCTATGTCTCCACATTGCCATGATCATGTCAGTATTCGCGAAGGACGGGATCGAGATATGGTTTATCGTTTCCAATGGAACACCATCACTCTGGGTCGCCAGGACGCGGAAGAATTCTTCGCTCTGTAAGTCGAATATATAAACAGCTCCAGTCACCAATAGATTACACTTTACCTTCAGGTTGGCAATAATATCGTAGATCGGGAAGAACGCTATCGAGATGATGATGATGGAAATAGAAGTTATACCACCTTTGATTGTTGCTATTGGACGTGGTTTTAGGAACGGAGTACGAAACCGACGAAATAGGACACATACCAAGGTGCTGCGGTGTCACAGCGTAGAGGCCGTATGTCTTGACTGGTACGACCTTACCATGGACCGTGTAACAGAACGCAAGATAACAAATAGCGGCAAGTGGGAAGAGTGCCATCTGGAGCGGTGGCTTGGTCGTGCGCCATAAAGGCGGTCGGCCCACCGATGGGCGTTTTTGAAATGGCTGAGCACGCAGCGGCGCGAAGAACATGTTCGAGCGTGACCCCGGAGAGTCTGCGGCCCCCACCGTGTCAGCTGGATGAGGAGGATCTGAGTCCGCTTTCGAGGGTGAAGTGGTGCCTTCGAGAGGATCTTTCATGGGACTGAGAGGATAATAAGGTGGCTCTGCCATGGAAGACTGGAACCTAGGTTGATGAAACGATAAACGAATGTGGGTGTACCTGAGTCGGGAACTTGGAGGAAACCATTAGATCGTACACTCTCGACAGAGAAAAGGCTGTCATGACACATACCAGTACTGGCGGGCGAAGATGGGAAAAGGTGTTACAAGGAGGTCATTTTGACAGAGCGAACCTTTCAGTCCATACGAAATCGGATGGGGTAACAGGTGAGGTAAACTGGCAAGGCAAGCGACAGGCTGTGTTTCTCACTCGCCTGTTACATCCACACCGCCGGGATTACTGCATTGTCCAAGCCGCACAGTGAAAGATGCAGAAATGCAATGAGTTGTTCAACACGATCCAGGCTGAAATAATGTCGTTTGACAAGTCTCACTGAGTGACTGCTGATGCGTACCATTCCGACTGAGTGTTTGCAAGTTCGAACCCACAGCCTGAGGCGGGAGTGGAGTCCACGCGGCAAGCGTGCCGACGGGCTTACACGATTCAAAGTCCGACTGGCGACTGATCAACATTCAACTTGGGGCCAGTTGGCTACTGCCAATTTAGCCTTGGGACGTTGAGTACATTTCATTAGCTTACTGTCAAGTTTCTTCCGAGTAGAGAGACCACAGTAGTGCTCAGGCTTCATACAAGGAAGGAAGTATCCTTCAGGCCCGGGTGGCGATAACGGCAAAACGCTCCACCATGATGGTCCCGCCGGAGTTCCCTCCGTCGGTGCTCACGGAATGTTCAATCTGATGCTCCGGAAGGCAGATTGGTTACGTTAATATGTCACTGACCCTGGATCAACGCTAACCATGGTCCGACCATCTGTAAGCGAAAAAGAGCAAAGTGTCTCCAACTCTCCTCCCATTGCTTTCCGCGATTACATTACAATCTGCATCTCGGACGTACCTCCTGCCATTGGGTTTTCCAACGAGCCGACATCCAGCTATGTTAACTTTGATAATACTGGCTTCGATACTGCCATATGTGCAAGCAAATTCAGGCAGTGAGGCTTCTTTATCGTAGGAATTTGAGAACATTTACTGACGATCATGGCTTCACGCATGTAGCATGGGCCACCCTGCCAATGAACGTTGCACCATATCTCACAGAAGCCGCTTACGTTCCTTCCACCGTCCCAGTCCTGGTCGGAACACCTCCTCAGCAGATGAATCTTACAGTTGACGTATCAGCCGGACTCATTGCTGCGTATGGGTCGGACTGTATCCTCTGTGCTGGGACGACCATGTTTGACCCATCTTTGTCATCGACGTTCAAGGTGTGTCCATACTTTTCTCTATTGTATCAGCACCATGGGTTGGGTTAGGACTTCTACTCAATATCCTGTCGTAGACGAATAACACTCCTTGGCCTGCCTCCGTTCCGTCATTCGGTGGGGTGGAAGTTTCCGACACTGTTGGATTCGGTGGCGTTGTCACTGTCTCAAACCAACCTTTTGGCAAGTGAATAATTTTTGTCACCAGAGCGGTCATTTACAATTAAATATTCCGTGATCATTCAACAGTGAACATACTCGATGGTTCTGATCAAACCTTTGCCAATTCCATCTGGAATGGGCATCTCGGTCTCTTCCTCAATCCGCTCAATGCTACCTCCATCGCACAACATGTCCTCACCCATTTGTATGAGTCCTCATCTCTCCTCAATCCTGTGGTTGGTATGCGATTCGATCCTGCCAACCCAAAAGTTACGATCGGCGCACTCGACCCAAATGATTATGAAGGAACGATCAATTGGGTGCAACTCGACCAGACCCCGGATCCCAAGGGTGATTATTTTAACGTCTTCGAGTTTGATGGCGTGAAAGGTTACGATGGCCAATTTGTGCCATACGGTGGAAATTTGAGTGCTGCACTCGATTCCTGTGAGAATATATGCGTCCATCTGTTTCTGTCAATCCGAGGCTGACTGCTTGATCCAGTCTTCTTGTCCATTGCGCTTCCCAACGCAGACACTTACTTCTTGAACACCAACTCGACGGGACCTGTTCCGCAGCCACTCGGACTTATCAACGACACTGGGGTGGTTCAATACAATTGCAACAGTTCTAGCCCCGCTAGCTTGTCTGGTCCACCTCAATCGCCATACGTCGCATTGACTGCGACGATCAACGGGGTCGACTATCCGATTGATTCCACAGGCAACTTGTTAAGACCGCAGTCTGGGGCAAGCTCTGCAGGTTTTTGTCCAGTAGGTATCAGGAATAGGAGTGACACTGCACAGCCGAACGTTGTGTTCGGTCTGCCGTTCCTGCGGAGTGTCTATATGTACGTTTCCTTCTACTTCCGGTTCTACTTTCACGACGATCTGATGGATCTTAATCGACTCAGAGCATATCGATTCCCGACTGACGACTGTCCAGGTTACTATGGGTTTGCCTTCCCAGCGGGATCGAACCGAACACAATCGCAAATTTCGCAAACACCGACGGCGACACCGACCAATAGCGCACGATGCTTGTCTCTCGCTGCGCCTACCTCTACACCGACAGCCAACGTTGTATTAGCACAAGAAGCATTGACTTCCAAGGACGCGTATACTGTTTATGGGGAACAGGGAACGGCCCAGGTGCCGCTGACAGGTGTAAACGACCTTCCAAAGATTGTGTGGAACTGGACGGCGTTGTCAGGGTGAGGGATAGCGGGTGGTCAAAAAGGGGCAGAGGTTTATTGCCACCAGCTGAGGGAACTCGTCCATATATACTCGACTGATCGTTACTTGCATTCATTCGTTTAGGCAGTGCACATTCGTTGGGGTTTATCGATTATCTATCAACCTGATTGGGTCCACAGCAAAGTGTCTCGCTCTGGCCGTGATCTTCATTCAGGATGAGAATAGGAACATTCTTAACTTCTGAGGGCTGGCTGATACATTAGTTTGAGTATGGCTTTTGAGGAACAGCGTGTAACGCTCTATCCTTCGGGGATACACATTAGCTTATACGGCTAGCTAGGCAAGAAAGGACGAATACAAAATAAGCGTGCGTGAACAGTGGTCAAGCAAGATACACATTGTTACAACATGCAACTTATGTCTTCGTACCGTATCGACGTCAGGATCGAGTTTCAGCGTCGAAGTGGTAGATACGTACTTGTTAAATACCAGTTGGCCAGAACCGGGTTAAGAAAAGCATTATGGAAGCTGATCCAACACAACTTCCATCTCATTCACGCTACTACCGGCAGAGTTGAATGAAAACACGTCGGCACCGGACGCAAGCGACTCTATGAGGAGTGCCAGCCGTGACGGACCAAGATTTGGTTCCTATTCACCGACGAAAGCGCTTAGTCCAAAAAGCGTCACCAGGATCTCTCAAGTGGTACACACCTTGCGTATCTCCTCGAGATCGTCCTTGAAACCCTCCGCAATAGATGCCATCCAGAACTTGCGAAAATTTTGCTTCAACACTTGCTCGCTCTCAGGCGCGTTTGGAGGAATGAAAGGGGGGATATCCACGTTGGCTGGCGGAGAGGGCGAGTCACGTTGTGGAGGAGGTTCACGGTGTCCCGGTTTCAGGCTGGTCGACGGCACGGGTATGTCGACATCCTCCTCGTCCGAGTTTGTGTCATCCTCTGATTCATCGGACGAGGAAGATACTTTGTCTTCGTCTTCGTCTGTATCCGCATTATTTAATGGTTTTGCTCGGTGGATCGGAATCGTCACGGTCTTCTTCGGTGTCGATGTGTCTGACGAGGACGAGGAAGAGACCTCTTCAGAAGAGGATGAATCAGACGCGATCCTTCTTTTCCGCTTTCTGTTTCTTTTTCTCGTCGGCTTTGGTTGTCCTGGTCCCATCCGTGAAGTAGTAGGCTAAGGAAGGCCAAAGCGGTATTATGTAAGTCGACCGGCTACTAGCCATGTGGCCCTGACAGATCTTGGAACGAAAACCGCAACTGATGTGTGACATTGTGTGTGCATGACCTTCACGTTCGTTCGCAAACTCAATTTGTGTCAAGCATCTGTAAGTCCGACGAGAGCGTCCGCATCAGCCTGTGATCCTCTGGCAAGTTTGCGTTCATTTACTTAGGATTTACACTACTCTGCGATGTGAAACACACCAGGGTCGCACTGGCGATGCGCAGAGATTTGTGATACTATGCAGATTACGATGCGCCTCTGCAGCCCTGCCTTTCTCCTATCTCGAACAAACTGCTAGCTGTGATCCACACCGCCAACGGTCCAAGCCTCATCTACGCAGCAGCTCAAATGTCCGATACACGATGATCTACACATGTCACCAACTGCACATAGTCCATCGACACACCCTCACTTCCTCGTTACAATGGATTCGCCAACGTTACGTTCGTCAAGTATGCTATCGCTTCTGCACGATACGTATCTGTCGTCAATGCCTGCGGCATCAACCCATCCAGTAACTCAAGCACGATCTGACTGGTTGTCGCGTCGTATTGAGGCCAATATAGGTCTGTACTCTCTCCAACATTGGGGTCGAGGTTCGTGACAAAACGCACGAGGTAAGAGGCCATGTCTGAGCCACCGTATACATTGAGCAGGTCGGAAGCGTGGAACTGGCATCGTCGACATGCAATTCAACACACGAACGGGAGAAAAAGTAGATCTGACCCACCGAGCCAAGGAAAGGGACCGTCTTTAATCGTTTGTTCACTACCCAAGGGACGAAAAACGCGGGGATAAGTCCACCTCTTGACTTATAATCATCCATCGCGTACCGTAGGTCCAGATACTCTGCTTTCCAGACCGACTTTGCAAGAAGAACCGTCGTGGCGCTTGAAAGATGATATCCCCTTGGATCGCAGCGATCCGCTTAAATAGTGGACTAAGCGCGTTCAGATCGCCAGTGTCGAAAGGCGATCCTTGAGAAGGATCTGAGGGGTAATACGTCATCAATTGCGCGATCGTGGTGGTGGATGCATTCGGCATCCAGTACGTGTGGAGGTATTCTTCGAGTTGCGTGTCCGTCCTAATGATAAGGGTGGTTGATTCGGCTCCGGGTTCTCATGAATGCGGCTTACGTGATATTGAGGGTCGACAAGGAAAACAGTGTCCCTTCGTCATCACAATCCCCTGTGAACCACGCGTTCGTAGTTTAGCAGACGATGCGAGAAAGAGGCAAGGCTAATTCCGACATACCGTTGATGAACGGTACGTCTGCAACAGATCCTTGTTGGACCAAGTATTGCGGGTCTGCCGTCAAAAACACTCCGTCCACACGAGGTAACCACGCCAAGACGAGCGACTTTTAAACCGTGCATAAATACATCAGATGCATTGGTTACCCGGAGAACGTCTGAACCTCTACTCCGCTGGAGAAACGTACCTGGTAAGCAAACACCCCGGGTGACTGATTCACCGCGGTTAACAATGTCTCGTATGTTACCTCGCGCAAACACTGCAACGTGTCCGTCGCATTAGAACACCCCGTCTCCGCAACCAGGGCATCATAGTATGGCTGTCCATGGGTGATGTCGCCCACGGGTATGGGAGAACCGCTTTCCATGAACGCAGCTCGGAAAAGACCGTCGGGATTTCCTCCATCAGTCACCATGTGCAAAGCAACCGAAATAGAGCCTGCGCTCTCGCCCCAGCTGGATGTCATGGCAGCATATTTGTCAGCATGATAGGCAAGGCACAAGTGCGAGAGGATGTTCTTACATGGTAACTTTGGAAGGGTCTCCTCCGAACGCGCTGATATATTTTTGTACCCATTGGAAAGCTAGGCGTTCTAATTCGTGGATAGATCAGGAGACGTGCGAAGACGCGCGGATGGAGGGACACGTACGGTCTTGGAGACCCAGATTTCCGACGCCGGCATCCTTGACTTCTTGGCTCGCCAGGAATCCAAACGCTAATAACAAGGCGATCGGTAAGCAGAACGGAAGTATTTCGTTGTATTCCGACTGATTTGAACGCTCACCGTTTAGGCTTCAGACCAAGATCCCTCGTGGTCGACATTCACTTTCACGACATCTGTGTCTACAAGTACTTACCGATAATTCATGCTGACGTATATAGCAGGGACGCCGAGCGAGATCGCTTTTTCCACAATGATGCTACCGTCGTAACTGCGGTCATATAGTCGGGTATCAAGACAATGGGACGGTGCGTGACACCAAACGCCAGGACGTACATGTTCGTACCACCAAATTCGAATCCACCTCCAAAGATCCACTTTTGACGGATTATTTATTAGCGGTGGTGATGATCGATGATTGGTACAGGTTACTCACAACCACCACAGGTAACTTGGAGGGGGGGGTCGCGTTGCTCGGGGTGACCACGTTCAATGTCAGACCTGTGTCAGTGATCTTGCTCAGCCCCGGGCTCGAGGGAGTATCAGATGTCACTAGGTCTCGTACGCACAGTCCTCTGCAGAAGGGATGACAAGGTTGTAGACCGAGTTGGTTAAATAGTCGACTGCCTCAGCCGGGAGTCCAGACGGCAGCGGGAGCGCGGTTGCCTGTTGAGGACACGCGGGACCATATGCCGTTGCAGGGAAGCTAGTATTGTACGGTGGCAGCATCTTGGGTAGCCGGAAGCGCAAATTTCCAGTCCTGATTCAAGGGAGCAAGGAGGGTGAGATCGGAGAATCAGGTCAGTTGGATGCTCAGTATGCAAAGGGCCTTGGTAAGCTTGAATAAATCGACGTACGGGGGTTGTGCGAACGGGATGCCTAGGAACTGGTTGGTAGATCCCGAGGTGACGCCAGTCACGGTTGCATTGTCGAGGGTGACCATCGGTGCTGTGCGCACCCGCACAGTGCCAGCCACTACACGACCCAAGAATGTCAAGAAAACTAGAAACGACACGCTCGTCTGCAGCATCGTCGGTAACGGGTACCAGTGAGTGGAACACAAGCGATTGTTGACCGACCTATTCACAGTGCCAGGTATTTATGACAGGATCAGGACCAGTTTCTCAGATCAACCCGTATGTCATGTATTTTTGTACGGTTTTGTTGGCTTTCATGTGATACCGTCCCATTGGCCGGAGCAACCATTGAAGATTTCTGCTGAGCATATTTTATACGGCACGAATCCAAGACTAATGCCGTTACCATAATCCGGGCGACAGAAGGGAACCTCGAACCAGATGTTCGATTCCGAAGAAGTAGATGGTGAATTGGAGAGAAATGTCACTTCGATCATAGAGATTGGCCAGAAGAGCCCAGATTTCACGTGCTGTGATGGAATATCTTCAACGAATATTTCTCCCACTCCGAGGGAATGACGTAGCGATTCTTCACATATGGTGACAGGGCAGACTTCGGCGTTTCAAATTTCAACAGCGAGGCAAAAAAAGTGAGCTATGCACTCACCATCTATGCGTGGACCTCTGTTGTAAAGATGGATGATGCTCAGACAAACTTGCGATAACGAGGGAAGAGATGACACGCAGAACGGACATGCATGTTATCAAAGGGAGGGGCCTATATTTCGAGAGCATCTGGCCGCATGCCAGAACGTCGTGTAGAAGACTGTCCGGTGGTGGAAAGCATATTGCACCCGCGCGGTCGCGCCTGCTCTGCCGAAAAGTTCCAAATCCAGGATGGGAATGAGGCCCGGGGTGGGGGGCAATGCACGAACTGTGGGAACACGGGAATTGAGATCAAAATAGGCCCACAGAAGCATGATCATCATCCCTACATTTTTCCAAGAAGACCACTCTCCTGGGCCATGGACCTGTTTTGATGACTGTCCACGCCTGATCAGCCTTGCCAGAGTGTAAAAATACTAAAAGTGGGATGGGGTAAATTTACATCCGCTTGCTTGATACTTGATCGTGTACGCAGACGAGGATGGACCCTCGAGACATTGTCGTGGTTCTTTTGCCAAGCAAGAAACGGAAATGTATTAAAATTGGTAGTTACTAGTCGCTATGGACTCACAGCTTAGGTATAAACAAATATAAATACCTCGTCGACTCTTAGAAGAAAAATCATCCAGTAACAAAGAAGACAGAGACAAAAGGAAGAAACCTACTTGAGAACACATTCAACAAGATAAATGAAGCAAATCAGTGAGACGAGGAGGAAGGTAAGGCAGGGGCGACCGAAATGTATGGACCATTTGAGTCGTACAATCTCGAATGTACCAAGGCCAGAGACGACCAGCGAGAACGATGGAGAGCTCGTGCAACAACATACCCAACTGACGCCCCAGGTATGCAGTGCATGAAGGCGTCGAAGACAGAGTGGTAGGTACTGTCCCCAGATAGAAGTGTGTGAGATGTTGTGGCCAGACCGAACTGTCATCGACGAAAAGGTGGCCGGCTATCTCCCTCAAGGATGGGTTTTTGGTGCTTGTCTGGGCCCGGGACATCGTCCGGTCATCAGTCCGGGTCACGTCACTCAGCGTTGCACATGAGTGCGTGTAACTGGGAGGTTGAGAGACGACCTTGAAGTGTGGGTTTCGGGCCCCGGCAGCAACCGGGACGTCGCCTCCATAGCGCCGCAAGTCGCCTTCTCGCGCAGATCAGCGAAGCGGTGACAGTCGACAAAGGTATGATGAACGGACTCCAGGGAACAGCACCCGTAGCGACAAAAGGTGGAACATTCCGTAGCCGAATGCTCCGGAGAGTAGCACAATCAAGTTGCATAGAGTGACCGTACAATTGGACCAGGGCGAGGTGCACTGAAGTAGCACGAGCTCAGTAAGGGGAGGGAGGGGTGGGGTGGTACAAATGTTTCATGAGGGTACGACATGGTGTGAAGTCGCACCTGTGAAAATCAAAACGAGCGTATAGATAGGAGACAACGTGAGGAAGGTTGTGTTCAATAAAGCCTAAGGTGTCAGAATAAGGAGTGAAGTCATCTAAAGCGAAAGTCGGGATTGAGTCCTGAGCCTGCCTAGCAATCTGATCAGCTTGGTCATTCGCGCGCGCGAAAGAATTCCGCTCGTTAGTGTGGGCGTGCGTAAAAAGAACAGAAAGAACGTTGGGCCGGCATCGGAGAACATTGAGAAGCCAGCGATAAAGGGAGCGAGCAGGAAGCGAGAGCCATTGATGAGAGAGGAAAGGACCAGATAACTGATCTCCCAGAACGCGTACAATGTTCTGATGATCAGTGAGGGGTAGCGCAGAAGATAAGTGGGGTGGCACGGATACTAACTACTAGGGCGGAGAGGATGACACCGACAAGTTCTCCGTGCAAGATTGAGGTACAACAACCGAATGCGTCTAGGGAGCATACTAACGCACTTGAAGCAAAGAGGATTCTTTGGTGAGCCGTGACGCGTGACGAGCGGAGACGGAGACAGAGACAGAGATGAGCGGCGACGGGGACGGAGATGAGCATGACGGAGATGGAGACGAGAGTGACCGGTGGGGACGGGCGGCAGTGCGAAGCGCTGTCCAGCTCCATGTGTCCTGGGCCAATGGTGAGCCGCTTACCCTGATCAGTAGTCATACTACGACGCATGCAGCGAATGCTTCAGGGCCCAAGGACTAGGAGAAGGACGGCTACAGTGGGGACCACGGCAGCGGCGTGTGCCTGATAAGTGATCAGGTGGTCTGTGGCATTATCGGTGGGGCGTAGCCCCGGCCAGCGATCATGCGGGTTGAGGACACAGCTGGTGGGGACGCAGTCCGACCGCAGCAACTGGTCAGGTGGGACTCGCAGCCTGAAGGGCGCGACTGGTGGGGACATTGTCTAGCGCCAGCAGTCGGTCGGCGAGATGAAACTCGAGCACGAGCTGCGCTACTCGATGAGCCAGCGAGTGCGGAAGGTGGCGCGAACAACCTCGACAAATTATTGGCGCTTCACTCGTGCCTCAGGCATTACGTGACCAAAGCAAGTTATTACATAATCACTCCGGCAAGAGACAACGGCCACTCTGTTCTCTGTTCCGCACCATCACGACGATGAGCAGCAAGGTCGTTGGCGTATTGGGTGAGCGTGAGCTTTTCTCGTGTTTAGAGTCATTCCACGATGGCCTCACTCCTGCTTGCAGATCATGACGTTCATCTCGCGTATGCTTTGGAAGGCATCTGACATGTATGAATCCAACAGGCGGCGGCCAGCTCGGCCGCATGCTCGCAGCATCCGCTTCCCTGCTCAATATCGACGTTGTAATCCTTGACGTCGGTGAATCAGCGCCAGCGAAACAGATCATCGCACCCCGTTTGCCCGCACTCACCCACGTCGATGGTTCGTTTGCCGACCCCGAAAAGATCAGACAACTCGCGTGCAAAGTCGACGTCATCACCGTGGAGATTGAGCATGTCGACGTGACTGTGTTGAAGGAGATCGAGTCGACACCAGGGACGAGGGCCGTCATTCATCCCAGCCCCTCCACGATCGCTGTCATCCAGGACAAGTTCGAACAGAAGACGTACTTGCACACCAACGGTTGTCCCGTCTCAGAGTTCGTCAAAGTTGAACCGACGATCGAATCGATAAAAGCTACCGCCGCTCAGCTCGGTCTCCCTTTTATGCTCAAGAGCCGGACGCTTGCATACGACGGACGAGGTAACTTTGTCGTTCGGACGCTCGATCAAGCAGGGGATGCACTTCAAGCGCTCTCTAATCGTCCATTATACGCCGAAAGATGGGTTTCATTTATCAAGGAAATTGCGGTCATGGTCGTACGTACCACTGACGGAGACGTGGTTTCCTATCCTGCCGTCGAGACCGTTCACAAGGACAACATCTGCCATCTCGTCTTTGCTCCCTTACGAAGCCACGATCCCCTTGTAGCTTCCCGCGCACAGCGCGTCGCAGAGTCTGCCATTCAAACACTTCAAGGCGCTGGCGTCTTTGGTGTCGAGATGTTCCTCATGCAAGATGGTACCTACTCAAGTTTACGCCTACCTCTCGGATATCCATCCACTCATTATCATCCCAGGCACAATATACATTAACGAAATCGCCCCTCGTCCTCATAACTCGGGACACTACACCATCGAAGCCTGCCACGCTTCCCAATACGAGAACCACCTCCGCGCCATCCTCGGGCTGCCGCTCGGAAGTACTACCCTCAAAGTACCATCCGCGGCGATGCTCAACATCATCGGCAGCTCCACCTCCATGGATCCAATCCAAGCCTTTACTACTACCGCACTCGCCATTCCCGGCTGCACCGTGCACCTCTATGGTAAATCCGAGTGCCGGAGGGGTCGAAAAATGGGGCATGTCACACTCGTCGCGGACACCGATGCTGACCTGCGCACTCGCCTTCGCCCACTCCTATCCGCCCTCCCCGTTCCCAGCACACAAGCAGAAATTGATACGTATGCTCCAACCTCGCAAGTCCCAGGAAGCGGCCGCCCGAGCGCACACCCGATTGTAGGTGTTATCATGGGCTCCGACTCGGACCTTCCTACGCTCCTTCCTGCCGCACGCGTCCTTGACCGCTTTCACATCCCATTTGAGCTCACAATTGTTTCTGCGCACCGTACGCCGGACAGGTTGGTCTCGTATGCACGTAGTGCGCGGGCGCGCGGGCTACGGGTCATCGTGGCTGGTGCAGGCGGGGCGGCGCATCTCCCAGGGATGGTCGCGGCGATGACCAGCGTTCCGGTAGTGGGTGTCCCCGTCAAGGGCAGTGCGTTGGATGGGGTAGATTCGTTGCATAGCATTGTACAGATGCCGGTAGGACGCCTTATGTTTTTTTTTTGGTTAGCTTGCTCACACATTGTATCTTTGCGCTTCCGCGATTGCTGTATAGCGTGGTATACCAGTGGCGACGGTTGCAATCAATGGGGGCATGAACGCGGGCTTGCTCGCCGTTCGCATTCTTGGCGCAGGTATGCCACATCTCTTTACAGCGATGGAAGAATACCTCGAAGGTCTCGAGAAAGAGGTATTAAGCAAGGTAGACAAGCTCGACGAGGTCGGATGGGAAAAGTACGAGGTGAAGCGGTAGGGGTCAGATCGTTGGCCATACAGGAAGCTGTAGTGTAGTACGAGTAGTGGTGTATCTAAGAGATAACGATATGGGCCTATGACCTTGTATGTACCTTTTCCAGCCGCCCCACCAGTCCCTCCCCCGCGTCCTCGCTCTGTCCATACATAGTTTCCCTACGTCGTAGAGTGAACCCGCCCCAAAAGCCATTGTATAGAACATGTGGTCTTGTCCGCAAGCGACATCTTTGGCATACCAAAGCGGGGACTTCGACCAGATGATAGATCGATCATCATTCATGTTCGTTCGGTCAAAACTTGAAACAAGGGGGTCAGCCGTCTTATGCCAGGGCGAGTTTCTCACGTCGCGACCTACGCGATCGTCACAATGATGAGCATCATGAAACACTATTACTCCCCGGTAGTCTCGTGACTACACGTTCTCAGAGGTTTCCGAAGGGGCGATGCAGACGTTTGGCTCGAGACTAAGTAGTACAACTCCTCGTGATTCCCCGTAGTCTTGAGCCAATCGTTCTAGGAAGTGGTCAGACTGATACCTGGCGATACGAACCCCGGACCCCAAATGATCTGTTTTTTTTATCGCAGTGCCCGTGTCTAAATTGACAGCCGACATCGGATCCGCGCTCCGTCGATACTGCTCTTCGAGTTGGAAACGAGGATGCAAACGTACCGCTTACTGCGAATAACCTCGGGCCGTCACGCAGACCGTGACAAGCGCAAAACAGGGCCACGTCACCAGATCTTGACAAGCGCGACATAAGTACCAACTTGGCGGCCTTCACTCGGTATTACTGCAGTTGTGACTATTTGGCCGAGAACGATGACCCGCGCCTCAGACGGGTGCCAATCGAGCTTCACTGGAAGGCTCTCCGCGTACGAATTGGGAAGAACCTGCCACTGGCACGGGGCGACTCTGAAACGACGTGAAGTCACCCAGATGGACGGACGTGTCCAGGACACAAGCGCCACCCAAATCGTGACTTCGCCTACCGAATTGACATTCTCCCCGCTGAGCAAGTCCGGCGCCAGGGACGGTAGAGATCACCAAAGGTGGCACTGTCAACACGGACATGCCAATCTATGGTCCTGGATACTACTCGGTGAACATACAGTTGTCATGCAACCCAATAATGCTAGAATCACTAGGTGCCTGTTTGGTACATACATATCTTCAAATTGCTCATCACTCACTCTGTATTTCTAAGGCAACTCTGGCAAGATGGCATTCGACGTCACGCACATCTAAAATATTGGATGTATACTTCGAGTCCCCATGCAACGAGGCAAATGTGCCTTGACAGGCTTCGTTGCATTTGCACCACTAAGCGAACTTTTGCGACCAGAGGCTTCGACTCACTTCGTGGCAACGCTACTGTGACTACGGTCTCGACAGGACATGCAATGTTATCTAGCGGTTGCCAGTGTATCAGTTCTTCGCGGCCTCTGAGGTTTATAAACCTCAGAGGCATGGACATACTGCAACAGTTCCAAAGGATCACTTTCCCGTTCATTTCGACTCGCAGACTCCATTCATCTCCCCCCTGTTGAGCTGGTTCTCTAACAATCATCTATCCTTGTCCCTCGTTTCATTCGAGCAATGCCCATGCGTCCGTTCAATGCCGGGATATGGGCCTCTATCGCCCTTGCTGGCCTCGCTCATGCACACATAGTTGCATGGCACCAGGGGATGTACTGTCTTGACGTGATTTCCCGTTCTTCGTACTATAATTTCATGGCTTACTGACAATTGTGCTCTGCAGGGAGCGACACGTGGAACCATCAATTACAATAACAATGATCCCGTGAACCCTCTGTACGAGATGAAGTACAGTGATTACTGGATTCACGGTTACAATGGGGTAAATTCCAATTCCTTCAGGTACATTCTTATGCTCATGTTCATCACGACTTGGTAGTGCGACAACTTTCCTCCCGCTGAGGGGGTATTTTTAGAACTGTACGCTTATCTTTTTTGTGCATTGCTCACATGCAATTCCTTATGAACATGCGTTTGAATTTCAAGCCCAGCTGGCAAAAGCTTCACCGCGGAGCTAGCGGGGAATCGTGCTTTCACCACACTCGGCAATAATCCTACGCTAAGCGACTGGGGAGACGGACAGTCCCATCCCGACGATTGGAATGTACCCACTTGTATCACCAATCCAAACCGTGCGTTTGTATTCACGTTTGTCTTCATTTCCGCGGTCATCTGAAGGGGCTTGCTCGATCAGTCCATACCCAGAATCAGTCCATGGCTACTGGTACCGCCTTTGCTATATCGTACGAGGTCCGTTTTCATTTCTATACCTCCTTCTTTCTATGACGGTCGCGCGTATTTTGCAGTCAGACATCACCAAAGTGACCCCTGAAAACCTCGTTGTATTCAGTGTGCGATACAAGTGAGCTCTTTTTCTGACTTTCTTGCAAGGGTGTGCTAAGGAGATGTGCAGTACCCCGTGGAAACGTGTAACCTCGTACGATGTCCCTTCAGGTATGCCTGCCTGTCCCGACGCGGGATGCCACTGCGTCGTAAGAACCCATTTTCTTCCATATGACTGCTGATCAACAATTTCGTTTCGGCGACCGACAGTGGGGCTGGGTCAGTGGTGCTCTTGATATCCGTTTCTCCCTCTAATCGAGCGTTTGCACTGCAGGTTCCGAAGGAATGCGGTCAACCAAACATGTACGTGTTCCCGTACAAATGCAAAGTCATTCCCGATTCGTCGTCGCCCAAGACGATTGGAACCCCGAAGCCGCCAGTGTGGTGCCAAGACGATCCAAGTAAATGTGTCCAGGGCCCGAAGCAGGTAATCATCTGGCATCAAGCAGAGGGGAACAACATCAATCCCACAGGGCGCGATCCTATAAGCGGGTTTCTCGACACTCCAGTGTACAATGAGAAATGTGGTTTCCAGGACGGTACGTGCCCCCTCTCTTTTCACGTGTGACAACGACCCGTTGACGAATGAATGTGATAATAGGTGCTCAGAATGACATCTTCGTGTCAAGCTCTACTTCACAGGTTGGCGACACCTGTGGGCACTCGAAACGCGCGAATAAGCGTCGTGGAAAGGGTGGCATATTTTAAGCGGTGAGGTCTGCCCGTCGCTGGTTATTTATATATACATATACCTCTTTGTTCCGTCGTTTGGCCCTGCTAGCATGGTGCTAATGTCCCCTTATCTCGATATGCGATTTGCTTATACCACTTTCGTTCATTCGTGCGGTTGTATGTTCTGTATTCGGAATGGCAAAGTGGCTTGACGTCCGAAATCTGAGAAGAATGGGCGGACTGAACGCCAAACACTGCGTACACATACGCATCGTCGTTGGGAAGTGAGTAGAACGAGCGGGAAAATATGTATAATCCAACTTGAAGTCGGCACTTATGGGGACGCCCTGCGGTGCGACAGTCCGCAGGCGGGCAGGGTCGAGTGGCGGGCTGCGATGCACATCGTGTACGGTGACCACTGCTCCAAAATCGTACGATTGCCACGGACTTCCCATCCTCGTTCGACAAGGAAACAGCCAGCCTGTCAATGTGACAGAACCGTGGTGCCTAGTACTAGTGTGTGGTACTACCGGATCGGCCCTGTGCACTAGCCACGTCATTGTATCATAGATACAGCCGTCTGTCGTCGGAACAAGAATGAGTCCTGCTAACTTGTAAGCGGTGCGCCGAGCGGATTTCCGACTTGTTTCACGTCCGGACGACGCGGATCGACCATGTTGTAACAGGGGGGAAATTGGAAATATCGCCAAGCATAGATAGAGATAACCTCCGATATCGAGATAATCCTACCTAAATATGAAACGATCCGTCCATCTACAAAACTGGAAATACAGCGCGATGATCCCCGCCACCTCTCCTTGCTCCCACATAGACAACATCTGTGACTCGGCGTACTTGGGGGCTCCATCTGTACAGTGTACGGCGTATGAGTGGCTCGGGTTGATCGGAATGCGGGATTGTAAGTTGGTATCAGTCGAAGCTTTCTCCATTGTACTCGCAACGGCCTTGTTGTCACGTATCACAACGCCAAATACACGACACGCTGGCAGCGGAGACGAGTGCATCGTTGGTGCATACCAAGATATTCTCACCTGAAGTGACATCGTCCTTGCACACCCGTCATAGAGGAATCGTCCGATCAATGTTTGTTGGAGCATCGGCAGCGAGGAGAACATCAGCATGCATACCTTTCACTTTGGCATATGACGACTCATTATATTTAGTCCCTATCTCCGCATCACACCTCGTTCCATCACGGTGCTGAGAGGTATGTTCCCGCCGCTACGATACCTCGCCTAGATACACGTTAGTTTGGTGCGTGTTCTAGCTCTAACAATGTTCTGGAATGTTATACTTGCTAGCTTGAAGTAGAGGTGCGGTTGGAAAATTCTTAGACTCCCCTGTATTCGGCCCATACATGCATGTCCCACGTATCGACAATCTGCTGCGAGCGATCGCCTTGAAATCCACCATAATCCAGCGGGCTCAACGGAGAGCTCGAGGGGCATGTCGTGGGCAGGGTGGAGTGATGTGGGAAAGCGAAGAGTAAAGAGGATAGGTGTCCCTCGGCATCGGTGAGAATCATCACGGGGTTAACTGCCCGCCGAAACGTGGGGTTATTATTGTGGTTGCCAGAATGATCCTCCGTCGCGGGGATCTGATGGGTCAATGAAGGATCATGAAACACAGCTGAGTGAACAAGCGCCGAAAACAAGAGGCAAACGAGCGTGGGTAATGATTACTAAATAAAGAACAACGCGTACACGGTGAGAGCACCGAAAAGGACAAACCACAACCTGTTGATTGATTTCCATCACTACTTGGCTACACGGAACCGCTGATGACGCCGTCGTTGACGATGACTGGTGTGTACTGGTAAGATGGTGTTGCCTGTATGCTGAGCATCGGACTAGATCATCCCCAGCCGATCGAAATCAACATTGGTAGTGAGTTAATATCGGCAGTGGCATTCTCAACGAACGGCGAATACATTGTGAGCGGCCATGACAGCGATGCTCGAGTATGGCGGGTGGAAGACGGCAAGCAAATGGCAACAATGACCACAGGAAGAGGCTACCAGCGTCGTTGTCTCGCTGTGTTGAATGATGGCAAGTGGATCGCAGCGGGGACATGGTCAAACGTCTTCGTGTGGGACGCAAAGACATACAAGCAAGTCTCCAAGCACGAGGATATCCACCTTATCTCTGCCATTGATTTCTCGCCTGACTCAAAGAGACTTGTCATGGCACCGTACTCCGGCAAAGTCATTGTTTGGGACGTCGCATCCAACAAACAAGTGCAAATACTCCACGACAAGGACATGAGAGCAGCGAAATACTCACCGACAGGGGATCGCATCGCGACGGCCACTCTGGAATCCGTTCGCGTCTGGGACAGCAACGATTGCCGCTTGCTCATCGACATTCATGTAACAGTAATCCCCTGCTTCAACGCTGGTCTCCTCTGGTTCAACAACCACCTCTTTGTCGTATCCAATAATACAATCAAGCAATTCGATGCAGCCACCGGGTCACCAGTCGCAGAATGGCCTGTCCCCGACAGCAATGGCTTCTCGTGCATTGCCCTGCCAAAACATGGGAAATTCATTGCTCACTCTACAAAGAGTACTGTGACCCTTTGGGACACGTCGACACACTCCCAACTCGGTCTTATTCAACATCCTCAAGACATACGCTCCATCGCATTCTCTCCCGATGACCAATCTCTCGCATTTAATGGAAAGGATGGGAAAATCAGCATAATACCTGTGTCTCGTATCATTGTCAGTGTGTCCCATTGGATCAGGACGTATCTCAGTAACTTTCTTGTTCATTGTTCCGCATAGGATTCAATTCCATTGTCTCGTCTACACCCCACTTTCCAGGAACCTGACATTCAGATCGATGACGCTGTGCTGGACTCGTGGAAGCACAATCAACTTGAAAATGCAGAGACCCTCTTGACTGCAGCGATCTCCGAGTCTCAGGATCCGGCGCATCCTGTATTTGCTAGTCGAGCTCTCGTGCGGACTCGTCTAGGAAAGTGGGATGCAGCCCTCGTCGATGCCGAAAGGGTGCTTACCACTTTACTCTCACAAAACACTGACATCCTGATGCCCATTTATGCAAGGCCCTTGATATTCAGCCGTCCATCATTGCCTTTCTCGCAAAAAGTGTAGCCCATGTCGGCAAAGGGGAAAAGCACAAGGCCTATCGTGCCTGCGACATTGCGTTCGAGCACTTCCATTCATCTCATGTTACCTTTCTCCTTCTTATCAAGGTCTGTCTCTTCAACGTTCGGTCACTATTTAACTGTTCATAATTCTTAGGCTATCCTTGTGTTCATGGCTGGAGAACATCCCGATGCGATATCACGTGTAGACAACCTCATTGCTACGGTTTCCTTCAACTCTGTATGCTACGTGGTTCAGGCACGTGCACAACACGCCACCACGCGGCGAATATTGTCACTGACAGTCTCAGAAGGCTTACATGTATCTTCTCCTTGGAAACTCGCAGATGGAGTCCAGTGACTATGAGGCTGCGACACAGTCGTTTGAGTGTGCTCGAGCCCAAATACGAGACCACGTTGGGCAGCCCCTCTTTGTGATATCACTGGTATGTTTTTGGATATATTCGACGTATCAAAAATCACTCACCAGCCCTGACAGATAACCAGATGGAAATTTGATAATCTCGACATCACAATTCGACAGCGTCTTTGTGAAGCCTTGTTCACTCTGGGCCGCACAGACCAAGCAGGCGAATCTCTTCTCGACATGATAAATACCTCGGACAAAAGGGTCTATGTGAGTCGACCCATCACCAAGTGGATTTCTGGCGAGTTTGATGCTCTAGTCATTTATTTCACTCGCATTTAAAACTTCTCTACAGACTTTACCCAACGATTTCTCTCAACAAACCAGCAGACACTTCACGTTACTATTGATTCAGAGATCCCCACTCCACTCTTCAGAGAGTGGGCAAAAGCAACATTGGTGAGTGGCGAGTGGAGGGATGCATTAGTTGCTGCCACCAGCGTGAGTATCTCCCTTTGCCCTAGTGTTCTTCATGAGATCGACGCCCTGTTTTTGTCCAGCTCAAGGTCCCCAGAGTCATGATTTATTGTGTCGTGTGTGAATCTCTCGAAATGATCCACCGCGTGACGGATGCCGTCGAGTGTTTCCTCGAAATGATGAGTGAATTGGGAGGAGAGATCTACATGAGTGAGCCCTTGACTGAGTGGGTTTGTGGTGAGTTTATCTTCTACCTATTTATTAGCTATGCATCAATGTTTTTCAGTCAGATTTCACACAATGACGTCTCTCCGCCCACGATGAAGCAGCCTCGAACAAGCTGACAGTCGATACTACCCCCACGCCAATCTTCAGGGAGTGGGTAAAAGCCAGACTAAGTCGCAATTCGTGGAAAGATGCATTGCTTTCTGCAGTTGATGTGAGCCTCTCCTTTTGCTCTCATCACCGTTATGTGATTGACGTTGTTGGCTTGGAGTTCACATTTCCCAGAGCCGAAATCTATCGGGCCATAATGCTGCATACTCATTGCCGGGCATTTTCTCGGTTACGGGTATACCCGCAATCTACAGTGAAGGGGAAGGTTCGTTGGGACGTTTATTGGCACACATTCTCGCCGGATCAGGAGATGTGAGCATCCTTGCGTGGACTGGCGAATCTGGCAGCTTCAATAGTTGCCTGCCTGCCCACATCACCGTATTCAGTGGACCAGCAACGTTGCACCTCCCGCCACCCATCTCGGACGCAGAGATGGAAAGACACATCACCGCCTCGGATTCTTCTTTATTCGACCTCGACTCAGCCCTGAGACTATACGAACGTCTCAACGATCTTTCCCCACCCTGGTTTGCAGCGAGTCGGATGAAACTTCCATGCATCGCTTTCCAACTGCCACCTCTTACACCTTATCGGACGCGTTCAGGCCGTGTTTATCGCGCAGACACTGTTGCCTTTGGGATGGTAGAAATCAAGACGAGACACGATCTATCTCGGATGAAGACATTGTATTTAATTCACCCGTGGTTGGAGACTGTCCTGGAACGCGAAGATATACATGGCGGTGTGCTCCTAGAGGACGACGTTGCGCCGCCCCCCTCCCCACTCACAGACGGTGAAGAGATCAATGACAAGGAAATCGACGACGATGCGTCGTCGTTCGCTGAACCTGAATTGCCGTCATACCCTGTTCCCGTTCGTATGACACCGATGGTCAAGGAGACGCGAGCCCGACGGCTTGTCGCCCGTCTTAGACAGCCATTCGGTGCACTCTTGGTAACACTGGCATTGACGGGTCGACGGACCATGGACTACAGGCGGGTCGCGGCGGATAACTTGATTATGGTACAGTTTCAGGACAGCGTCTCGCTGGCTGACATTCTGGATAATGTACGCACACTTGATGTGTTGTAGCTTTGATACTTCACCATCTCGGATCACGAATGAATATTATCCCGCTGCAACAGAACTCTTGGGTCGTCGACGTTTGAACCTGTTCTGTCAGTTGTTCGATGGTCAATTGATGATCCTTGGACACGACATGTGGGGCACCCTTCGTGCTCGACGTTCACGCTCACAAGTTGATCTACTCGAACCCCGTCACAGCTTGTACAAGTGGCTCGTCATTATTAGACGCGCAACGCAGAAAAGGCTTTCCCCAGTGTGCTCCAAGACTCGAACGACGGATGGCGCAGCCTGGCGCGTTTCGGCTAGCACTATGTGGACTGCTATCGCAGCTACAGTAGCTTCTGTCCGTTGATCGTTGATCGTTGATCAGAACGCATCGCTGTTCCAATGGTGAAGTTTAGCAAGCAGTGGATAAAATGAACGGTGAATCGGACGCTCGATATCTTGCATTCCTGCCAGTGCCGGAACCGGACACCATGCAGTCCCGGCCGACAACTTTCCCCGTACGCGATCTATATATCCACGTCCATTTCCAACGACCCTCTATGCGAGAAGAACTAGGGAAAATACACTGTACATGTCAGAGTCGCTCGGCCAAGTCCCTCGCCTGGGGTAGAACTCGTGCGCAGTCCAGTGCGCCTCTTCGTGGATCAAGAGTCCCTCTGGCCGCTTCCCCGCCAAATGAGCAGCGTTGAGTACATACGCTGGTATTTCAGCTTAGTGGGGCGATGCTGGCCGATTTCATGCGAACGAGCACACGTCTCGAATTGCATCGCATCGCCATTCTCGGGGGACCGATATCACGGAGGGTGCTGATAATGTCCGAATTCGGGGCTACGTGTAGTAAACGCCTCGCGCCCATACAGTCGTCCTCAAACGTTTCAATGACGAACGAGACCTCACATTTTCATTTTCACCGTGAGTGGATTAATGGTTGAGATCGAGGAACGACTCTGATCAAGGGCCCACATGGACAAACGGACGTCACTGGGTGAATGACGCGAGATTTAAGGAGACGAGAGAAATGGAATGGAGGAAAGAGTGACCTTTTGCACGACGGGGCATACGCGGGTCCATTGTTGACACCGAGATTTTGATTTTGCCGATAGAAATTTCTAAAGGGCTAATAAGCTGTGCGTTTCGCACTAGCCAAGCAGAACACGGCGAGGAAATCTGAATTGGGTTGGACAACTTGTCATCACAAACGGGAGACCGAAGTTGACTAGGATGAAGTTGGCGTTGACCGATCAAAGGGTATGGCCAGACCGTCAATTTGGAGGAGAACAGAGCGCAGAGATGGCCTTCTAGGAAATCCGGTATCTCACCTACGCGGATGTACAGGTGGAAAAAAAAGATAGTCATGCGCGAATATGGTGGTTGATCCTGAGGGGGTGGCTACATGTCTGGTATGTATGGGAGAAATGCGTGGAGATAGACTGACTCATCGGGAGTGACATCGCTCTAATAACCTGCTCGCGAACGGGGCAAGGAAGGCACAATATACAGGCCGAACACAGCGATTGGGTGCCATGCCCGCTTCGTGGAGCGAGACATATCTTTATCTTGAATTCGACCTTGCTTTGGCGTAGAAACGACTGTTCGTTGAAAACTCAAAAAGCGCCGAAAACACGAGGCGATTGTGAGCGTGGGCACTGAACTGTATCGCGTATAGGGTGCGAAAAAGGACAACAAACCACAACCTGTTCGTTGATTTCCATCACTACTTGGCTACATGTCGTCGCTGGTGGCGTCGTTGTTGAAGATGACCGGTGTGTACTGGTAAGATGGTGTTGCCTGTATGCTGAGCATTGGACTAGATCATCCCCAGCCGATCGAAACCGACGCCGAGGACGGGTTGCTCGCAGTGGCATTCTCAGCGAACGGCGAGTATGTGGTGAGCGGCCATGTCAGAGAGGCTCGAATGTGGCGAGTGGAGGACGGGAAACAAATGGCAACCATGAGCACAGGAAGCGGCGATTGTTGTTGTCTCACTGTGTCGAATGATGGCAAGTGGATCGCAGCAGGGACATGGTCAGACGGGGACGCCCTCGCCGTTTGGGACGCAAAGACATACGAGCGAGTCTTCAAGCACAAGGATATCCGCTTCATCTGCGCCGTCGATTTCTCGCCCGACTCAAAGAGACTCGTCTTGGCGTCGTACCACGGCGAAGTCATTGTTTGGGACGTCGCATCCAACAAACAAGTGCAAATGGTCCACCACCAGTTCGTGAGAGTAGCGAAATACTCGCCGACAGGGGATCACATCGCGACAGCTACTGCCTCCTCTGTTAAAGTCTGGGACAGCAACGATGGCCGCTTGCTCGTCAGCATCAATGTAAAAGTAACCGCCTACAACGCTGGTCTCGTCTGGTTCAACAACCACCTCCTTGTCGTATCCAATAATACAATCAAGCAATTCGATACAGCCACCGGATCAGCAGTCGCAAAATGGCCTGTCCTCGGTAGCGATGACTCGTGCATTGCCCTGCCAAAGCATGGGAAGTTCATTGCTCACTCTACAAAGAATACTATTACATTTTGGGACACGTCGACTCACGCCCAAGTCAGTCTCATTCAACATCCTCAAGACATAAAGTCCATCGCATTCTCTCCCGACGACCAATCTCTCGCATTTGGTGGAAAGGATGGGAAAATCAGCATCATACGTGTTTCTCGTATCATTGTAAGTGTCGTCTCATTGGATTAGGACGTATCTCAGTAACTTTCTTGTTCATCGTTCCGCATAGGATTCAACCCCATCGTCTCCTCTACACCCGACTCTCCAGGAACCTGACATTCAGATCGACGACGCTGTGTTGGACTCATGGAAGCACGATCAGCTTGAAAATGCAGAGGCCCTATTGACTGCAGCTATCTCCGAGTCTCAGAATCCTACTCATCATCTATTCGCCAGTCGAGCTCTCGTACGGACTCGTCGGGGAAAGTGGGTCTCAGCGCTCGAAGACGCCGAAAAGGTGCTTATCGCTTTACCTTTACATTCACTGACGCTAACGTCACTTCATGATAGGCCATCGATGACCAGCCATCCGCCATTGGCTTCATTGCAAAAAGTGTAGCCCACGTTGGCAAGGGGGAAAAGCACAAGGCCTATCGGACCTGTGACATCGCATTCGAGCGCTTCCATTCTTCTCACGTTACCTTTCTCCTCCTCATCAAGGTCGGTATCTTCAGCATTCAGTTCTCTTTCGATTGCTCATAGCCCTTAGGCTATCATCGTCTTTATGGCTGGGGAACATCTCGATGCGATATCACGCGTAGACGACCTCATTGCTACGGTTTCCTTCAACTCTATATGCTACGTGGTTCAGGCACGTACACAACACGCCACCACGCAGCGAACATTGCCACTGACAGTTTCAGAAGGCCTACATGCATCTTCTCCTTGGGAGCTCGCAGATGGAGCGCAGTGACCCCCAAGGTGCAGTACAGTCGTTCGAGCGTGCTCGAGCTCAAATGCAAGATTACGTCGGGCCTCCCCTCTTTGCGATCTCACTGGTCGGTTTTCCAATGGATATGTTCGTATGGAAAATTGCTCACTGTTTCTGACAGATATCTGGATGGAAATTTGATAATCTAGACCTCAGGATCCGACAGCAACTTTGTGAAGCCCTGTATGCAGCAGGTCACACAAACGATGCAGCCAAGTGTTTCTACGAATTGAAGACTGAATTGGGAGGGCATGACGAATGGGCTCATCGTAAGTGGCCGCTGCGCCATCCTGTATAGTGTATGTGCTTATTTGACGTTTTTTGGCAGCGTTCGGGCAGCATTCCTCAGAGGAACTGGTGGGTCTCGGAGATACTGCAGTAGACGCCTTGCGACATGACGAAGCTATCTCTCACTATACGACCGCATTATATCTCGTTTCTTCCTCTCCGCAAGCAATTCTGATCAAGCGAAGCAAGGCATGGTTGGCAATCGGATCGTGGAAAGAGGCTCTAGATGATGCAAACGAGGTACTTCAATTTCACCCCATGTGGGTCAATCCTGTTGACGTATCATAATCAGGTGATTGCACTCGATCCGTCGTCTCCATGGGGCTATGAGATAAAGCACGCCGCTCTACACAAGGGAGGAGACTACGACAATGCAGCCGATGCGTTCGAGACGATGCTCACAAAGATGGCGGAGTCACCTGATCCGGACGTTCAACGTGAGTTGTACCCTTGTTACCATGATAAAGATGTTCACATTATTTGGCAGGACACGGTGATCAGTACATAAACCCATCGAGCACACGAGCGACGATCCGCAATATTGTTCATCGGACTCTACGTTATTCGCCGCGTGTGCTCATCAACACAACCACGGGTCATCTCCACAATAGGGCCGAGCAAACTTCTGCGTTTGAATCCCTTCCGATTTTCAAAGAGCTTGTGTCATCCACAACGACACGCATCGACTACGTCCGGATCAAGCGTGAAGTGCGAGAGTACTTCCGATACGTCATGCTGTCGCACAAATGGGAAGACAACGAACCGCTGTTCCAGTACGTGATGCATATAGCTGTGTATGACCTGGAGGAGTCTCCGACCCACGATAAGCTACAAACATTCTGCAAGATCGTTCGGGATGCCGGATTCGATTGGGCATGGAGCGACACATGCTGTATTGATAAATCGGATCACTTCATTCTCCAAGAAGCTCTGGTGGCCATGTTCAAGTGGTACCAGGGTTCGGCCATGATGATCGTCTTCCTTCGTGGTGTTCGCCCTTCATCCCCGCACGGGGCTCTTGCAGGGAGTCTCTGGAACACTCGTGCGTGGACGCTTCAAGAATACATTGCTGCCAAGGTCATCCGCTTCTATACGGAGGATTGGACTCTTTATCGAGATCTCGAGTTGCCAAATCATAAAGAGTCTCTGGAAGTCATCTCAGAGATGGAGCGAGCCACCAGGGTTTCTGCCGAGCAGCTGATAGCCCTTCGTCCAGGCTTAAGCAGCATTCGGGAAAAATTGCATCTTGCTTCGACTCGGAGGACGACGTGGGTGGAAGATGCTGCCTACTCATTGCTCGGCATTTTCTCAGCTATCGGTATACCTGCAATATACGGAGAAGGCGAGGCCTCTCTAGGGCGTCTATTGGCGAATGTTCTCACGAGATCCGGGGATGCGAGTATCCTTGCATGGATTGGGGAGTCCAGCCCCTTCAACAGTTGTCTGCCTGCCCGCATCACTGTATTCAACGGACCAGCAACAACGCACCTTCCTCTTCCTATCCCGGACTCCGAGATGGACCGTATCATCGCGCAGTTGCGTACTTCCTCAGGCTCGTTCGACCTCAGTGTGGCCTTGAGGTTATATGACCGTCTCAACAAGCTTCCTACGCCTCGGTTTGCAGAGAGTCGAATGACACTTCCATGCATCGCTTTCCAACTCCCGCGTTTTTCTTCATCTCGGACTCGTTCAGGCCGTGTTTATCGTGCAGACACCATTGCCTTTGGGATAGTAGAAATCAGGACGAGATATGACCTATCTCGGATGAGGTCTCTGTATCTCATTCACCCTTGGTTGGACAGTCTCGTAGAGCACGGAGATACTATGCACGGTGGCGCATTCACAGAAGTTCTGCCACCACCGTCACCAAACACGGACGATGAAGACATTTCTGGCGATGAACTAGACAACGAAGACATTGATGATGATTCGTCATCGCTTTCTGAACCTGAGTTGCCATCCATCCCTACCCCCGCCCAAAGAGCACCAGTGGACAGAGAGACTAGAGCACGGGAGCTCGTTGCTCGTCTTCGACAGCCGTTTGGGGCACTGTTGCTCACCGTGGATTCGACGGGTCGACGTGATGGTGCGGTGGACTACAAGCGAGTTGCGGCAGACAGTTTGATCACTGTACAGTTACAGGAGAGCGTCTCGCTGGCTGATGTTCTGGATAATGTACGTGTGCTCGATGTTTTGTAACACCGGTACTGTGTCATTTCATCTTTGTCGAAACGTTTGAATTAACCGTCAATGTTGAACCCGAACGTTGGCTAGCCTGGGTACTCGACGGGAGTAGACAGTTGGCTTTTCGTTAAGTTCACGATATTCATGCTTGTCGCGGTTTCACCTGCCCGGGCCTTGCCAATGACTTGCATGTCTGACAGTTAGTGACTCGTCAGTATGTGATCGGACGTAGGAACGGGGGTAGACCTGGTGTGCTCGACGCGGCTCGAACGGCGGTTGGCCCAATCTAGCACATTTCAAAGGGTTAGTACGCAGATCGCGTAGCCAACCCCGCTGTCCCCAAGGGGCAATTGCCCGCCCGCACCACCGTATCCAACGGACTAGCAATGTCACAACTCCCTCTAGTACCTATTCCACTCTGAGATTAGGCGCATGATTACTGGATTGCGTACTCCTTCATTCGACCTCGACGTGGCCTTGAACTTGTTACATGACTCGGAACGGAGTCTCAACGGGCTCCTCACGCCTCGGTTCGCAGTGAGTCGTCGGATGACACTCCCATGCATTGCCTTCAAACTCGCGTCCTTTTCGACATATCGAACCAGTTCAGGTCGTGTTTATGGCGCGGATGCCGCTGCCTTTGGGGTAGTGAAAGTCAGGACGAGACATGATGTATGACCTTTCTCGGATGAGGAGCATGACGAAGATATCCGCGGTGGAGCATTTGTAGAGGACGATGTCATGCCACAACTCTCGGGGGACTCTGACGATGAAGAGATCTCTGATGAAGAAATAGACTATAAGGAAATGGACGACGATTCGTCTCCGCCTTCCCGGATCCCCACCACTCCCCTCTCCCGTTGAAATAGAACCGGCCCTGGACAAGTTGACCCTTCTTCGTTCTCGATGTTCATGCTTACAAGTCCATCTACTCGAATGTAGCCGATAACTTGCACGTCTGATTAAATTGGACCGCCTTTGGGACGATGGAGATCAATACGAAACAAGATCTCTCGCGAATGAATTCACTGTATGTCCCTGGTTGGATACACTGCTAGGGCGCGAAGAGATGCACAGCGGTGCATTCGTAGAGGATGACGTTGCGCCGTCACCACCGAATGCAGACGATGAAGAGTGTTTTGACAATCAAATCGATGGCAGAGGATTGGACGATATTTGCTCGTTGCTTCCCGGACCTGAACTGCGGCCTCACCCTGTTCCCATTCGAATGGCACCAATGGACAGACAGACGCAAGCACGACGGCTCGTTTCCCGTCTCAGACAGCCATTTGGCGCCCTCTTGCTCACCCTGGCATCGATGGGTGGACGCGCTGTGGAGTAGCGGCGGATAGCCTGATCACTGTGCAGCTTCAGGAGAACGTTTCGCTAGCTGATATTCTGGACAATGTATGCGTACTTGATGTTTTGTAACCACGCATAGCATCTCGAACTACAAATGAATATTTCAACTATACCACTGCCTCGGGCTATGTTAGTTATCGAATCTATTCCATCAGTTGAATATACCGTACGAAAAACGATGATAATCCCTATCACTCAAGCACGACCCTCGTGTCGGTGTACAACTCGTGGGCAACATGGTTCGCCTTCCCTCGTGGACCAACGGTCCCTCTGACGAAGAAACACAACTGCATTCTCTCCCACGGGTATGACCGCTGACGATATGCCTCGCCTGCTTCACCATGCCGATTACGCTCAACGCCCGCTTCCACGTCCCCACCAGTCAATACCACGTGCCTTTGATCCAGCTCGATTTTCGCGGGGCTCTTCAAGTTTCGCAACTACGTCCCCGCCAGGCTAGACAACGATTCCTGAAAGAACGACTCTGTGCACGTAGGGTACGACGGATGGTTCAGTGTTGTTGATGACCATTGCGGCGAGTACACCGAGCTCGCCGCCAACAATGGCCACGGGGCCGTCTTCACTCGCGCCAGCGCCGGAGTCTAAGTCGCGCTGGCGTATGGAAATCCGTGGACAAAGAGCAATGTGCGAGTGCGCAGTAGCTCATGAGAGGTAGGGCTTCTCCGGTCAGGTTTTTTTTCGTTGACACTTATCATCGCAAAGCGTTTTTATATAGCTACGACGTTTTTTTGGGGTGACAGGAGTCTTGATTTGATGACGTGTATAATTGGTGTTGACATGGACTTGAGTACCTGCAGTATACGATGCAGGGGGCCAAACTTGGCCAGGTTCCAAATCGCCACGATCGCGAGTATGGCCGCGATTTGGAGTCGAATCTTGGGCTTCAACGTCGAGACGGGAGGATCGTAAAGTAGATGGCGGAGAGGTATGACGTAGGTGCAGTTGGCAGAATGGGTGCGAATGTGTCCCGAACCTGTATTGAGACATTTTGAGCAGTTCAGAAGAATAGAAGCATGAATTGACCTTTTACGTTGGTGTGACATGCGCACGTCCACCGTTAAACCCAGGCTTTTGTGCATAGTAATTTCCGAACGGTTAACGAGGTGCACAAGGTATTACTAACGGGACACGCAGTGATCGTCGGAAGTAGCAGGAAAAGATAACCATTTCGCGCAGGTGAAGCATAGCCGGGAATCTAAGTTGTATTGGGTCACGCTGAAGGGTTGATTAAAAGTTGGGCAGGCCGGATCAGCGGCTTGCTCGCGAACAGGGGGTAATGTGGATTCAGAGGTGGACGTGTCAACATCCCATTCCTAAGAGGACGAGTATACTTGCGTCTATGGCCGGTGCTGAGAGAGTTGAGGAGACGAGACAAATAGAATGGAGGAAAGAGTGACCTTTTGCACCGACGGGGCATACGCGGGTCCATCGTTGACACTGAGATTTTGCTGATAGAAATTTCCGAACGGCCAATAAGCCGTGCGTTTCGCACGGGCGAAGCAGAATACGGCGAGGAATTATGAATTGGGTTGGACAACTTGTCATCACAAACGGGAGACCGAAGCTTTGACTAGGATGGAGTTGGCGTCGGTCGATCGTCGGGTATGGCCAGACCGTCAATTTTGAGGAGAACAGAGTGGAGAGATGGCCGTCTAGGAAATCCGGTTTCTCACCTACGCAGATGTACAGGCGGAAAAAAATAGATAGTCATGCGCGAATATAATGGTTAATCCTGGGGGGGGTGGCTACATGTCTGGTATGTATGCCGGGAGAGATGCGTAGAGATAGACTGACTCATCGAGAGTGACATCGCTCTAATAACCTGCTCGCAAACGGGGCCGGCGAACCGTTGGGTGCCATGCCAGCTTCGTGGAGCGAGACATATCTTTATCTTGAATTCTTGAATTGGTTCTGATACAGTGCTTTGGCGTTAGAAAACTCAGCCAGCAAAAGCGCCGAAAACACGAGGCGATTATGAGCGTGGGCACTGATCTATATCGCAGATTAAAGGACAACAAACCACAACTTGTTCGTTGATTTCCATCACTACTTGGCTACATGGAACCGCTGATGACGCCGTCGTTGACGATGACTGGTGTGTACTCAGTACTGGTAATATGGCGTTGCCTGTATGCTGAGCATTGGACTAGATCATCCCCAGCCGATCGAAATCGCCATCGGTAGTGAGGTATTGGCAGTGGCACTCTCAGCGAACGGCGAGTATATCGTGAGCGGCCATGACAGCGATGTTCGAGCGTGGCGAGTGGAGGACGGCAAGCAAATTGGAACAATGAGCACAGGAAGCAGCTGTTGTTGTCTCGCTGTGTCGAAGGATGGCAAGTGGATCGCAGCGGGGACCAGGGACGGCCTCTTCATTTGGGACGCAAAGACATACAAGCGAGTCTTCAAGGACGAGGATATCTGCTTCATCTGCGCCGTCGATTTCTCGCCCGACTCAAAGAGACTCGTCATGGCGTCGTACTTCGGCGAAGTCACTGTTTGGGATGTCGCATCCAACAAACAAGTGCAGATAGTCCACCACCAACGCGTGATCGCAGCGAAATACTCGCTGACAGGGGATCGCATCGCGACAGCTACTGAGAAATCTGTTCGCGTCTGGGACAGCAACGATTGCCGCTTGCTCGTCGACATCGATGTAGAAGTAACCCCCCGCTTCAACACTGGTCTCGTCTGGTTCAACAACCACCTCTTTGTCGTATCCAATAATACAATCAAGCAATTCGATGCAGCCACCGGGTCACCAGTCGCAGAATGGCCTGTCCTCGGTAGCGACGGCTTCTCGTGCATTGTCCTACCAAAACATGGGAAATTCATTGCTCACTCTACAACGAATACTATCACGTTTTGGGACACGTCGACGCACACCCAAGTCAGTCTCATTCAACATCCTCAAGACATAAAGTCCATCGCATTCTCTTCCGACGACCAATCTCTCGCATTTGGTGGAAAGGATGGGAAAATCAGCATCATACGTGTTTCTCGTATCATTGTAAGTGTCGTCTCATTGGATTAGGACGTACCTCAGTAACTTTCTTGTTCATCGTTCCGCATAGGATTCAACCCCATCGTCTCCTCTACACCCCACACCCCATGAGCCCGTCATCGAGGTCGACGACTCTGTGATAGCCTCATCGATCCCGTCGTCTCCTCTACACCCGACTCTCCAGGAACCTGACATTCAGATCGACGACGCTGTGTTGGACTCATGGAAGCACGATCAGCTTGAAAATGCAGAGGCCCTATTGACTGCAGCTATCTCCGAGTCTCAGAATCCTACTCATCATCTATTCGCCAGTCGAGCTCTCGTGCGGACTCGTCGGAGAAAGTGGGACGTAGCGCTCGAAGACGCCGAAAGAGTGCTTATTGCTTTACTCCCACATTCGCTGACGTTGACGCCACTTCATGATAGGCCATCGATGACCAGCCATCCGCCATTGGCTTCATTGCAAAAAGTGTAGCCCACGTTGGCAAGGGGGAAAAGCACAAGGCCTATCGGACCTGTGACATCGCGTTTGAGCGCTTCCATTCTTCTCACGTTACCTTTCTCCTCCTCATCAAGGTCGGTATCTTCAGCATTCGGTTCTCTTTCGATTGCTCATAGCCCTTAGGCTATCATCGTCTTTATGGCTGGGGAACATCTCGATGCGATATCACGCGTAGACGACATCATTGCTACGGTTTCCTTCAACTCTATATGCTACGTGGTTCAGGCACGTACACAACACGCCACCACGCAGCGAACATTGCCACTGACAGTTTCAGAAGGCGTACATGCATCTTCTCCTAGGGAGCTCGCAGATGGAACGCAGTGACCACCAAGGTGCAGTACAGTCGTTCGAGCGTGCTCGAGCTCAAATGCAAGATTACGTCGGGCCTCCCCTCTTTGCGATCTCACTGGTCGGTTTTCCAATGGATATGTTCGTATGGAAAATTGCTCACTGTTTCTGACAGATATCTGGATGGAAATTTGATAATCTAGACATCAGGATCCGACAGCAACTTTGTGAAGCCCTGTATGCAGCAGGTCGCACAAACGATGCAGCCAAGTGTTTCCACGAATTGAAGACTGAATTGGGAGGGCATGAGGCATGGGCTCATCGTAAGTGGCCGCTGCGCCATCCTGTATAGTGTATTTTGCTTATTTGACGTTTTTTGTCAGCGTTCGGGCAGCGCTCAAAGGAACTGGAGCGTCTCGGAGATACAGCAGCGGATGCCTTGCGACATGACGAGGCTATCTCTCACTATACGACCGCATTATATCTCGTTTCTTCCTCTCCGCAAGCAATTCTGATCAAGCGAAGCAAAGCACGGTTAGCATCTGGATTGTGGAAAGAGGCGCTAGATGATGCAAACGAAGTACTTGATTTTTGCCTGATGCACGTCAATCTTGTTGAAGTATCATCATCAGGTGATTACACTCGATTCGTCGTCTCCATGGGGCTATGAGATAAAGCACGCCACTCTACACAAGGGAGGAGACTACGACAATGCAGCCGATGCGTTCGAGACGATGCTCACAAAGATGGCGGAGTCGCCTGATCTGGACGTTCAACGTGAGTTGTACCCTTGTTACCATGACAAAGACGTTTACATTATTTGGCAGGACACGGTGATCAGTACATAAGCCCATCGAGCACACGAGCGACGATCCGCAATATTGTTCATCGGACTCTACGTCATTCGCCGCGCGTGCTCATCGACACAACCACGGGTCATCTCCACAATAGGGCCGAGCAAGCATCTGCGTTTGAATCCCTTGCGATTTTCAAAGAGCTTGTGTCATCCACAACGACACGCATCGACTACGTCCGGATCAAGCGTGAAGTGCGAGAGTACTTCCGATACGTCATGCTGTCGCACAAATGGGAAGACAACGAACCGCTGTTCCAGTACGTGATGCATATAGCTGTGTATGACCTGGAGGAGTCTCCGACCCACGATAAGCTACAAACATTCTGCAAGATCGTTCGGGATGCCGGATTCGATTGGGCATGGAGTGACACATGCTGTATTGATAAATCGGATAACTTCATTCTCCAAGAAGCTCTGGTGGCCATGTTTAAGTGGTACCAGGGTTCGGCCATGGTGATCGTCTTCCTTCGTGGTGTTCGCCCTTCATCCCCGCACGGGGCTCTTGCAGGGAGTCTCTGGAACACTCGTGCGTGGACACTTCAGGAATACATTGCTGCCAAGGTCATCCGCTTCTATACGGAGGATTGGACTCTTTATCGAGATCTCGAGTTGCCAAATCATAAAGAGTCTCTGGAAGTCATCTCAGAGATGGAGCGAGCCACCAGGGTTTCTGCCGAGCAGCTGATAGCCCTTCGTCCAGGCTTAAGCAGCATTCGGGAAAAATTGCATCTTGCTTCGACTCGGAGGACGACGTGGGTGGAAGATGCTGCCTACTCATTGCTCGGCATTTTCTCAGCTATCGGTATACCTGCAATATACGGTGAAGGGGAGGCCTCTCTAGGGCGTCTATTGGCGAATGTTCTCACGAGATCCGGGGATGCGAGTATCCTTGCATGGACTGGGGAGTCCAGCCCCTTCAACAGTTGTCTGCCTGCCCGCATCACTGTATTCAACGGACCAGCAACAACGCACCTTCCTCTTCCTATCCCGGACTCCGAGATGGACCGTATCATCGCGCAGTTGCGTACTTCCTCAGGCTCGTTCGACCTCAGTGTGGCCTTGAGGTTATATGACCGTCTCAACAAGCTTCCTACGCCTCGGTTTGCAGAGAGTCGAATGACACTTCCATGCATCGCTTTCCAACTCCCGCGTTTTTCTTCTTCTCGGACTCGTTCAGGCCGTGTTTATCGCGCAGACACCATTGCCTTTGGGATGGTAGAAATCAGGACGAGATATGACCTATCTCGGATGAGGTCTCTGTATCTCATTCACCCTTGGTTGGACAGTCTCGTAGAGCACGGAGATACTATGCACGGTGGCGCATTTACAGAAGTTCTGCCACCACCGTCACCAAGCACGGATGATGAAGACATTTCTGGCGATGAACTAGACAACGAAGACATTGATGATGATTCGTCATCGCTTTCTGAACCTGAGTTACCATCCATCCCTACCCCCGCCCAAAGAGCACCAGTGGACAGAGAGGCTAGAGCACGGGAGCTCGTTGCTCGTCTTCGACAGCCGTTTGGGGCACTGTTGCTCACCGTGGATTCGACGGGTCGACGTGATGGTGCGGTGGACTACAAGCGAGTTGCGGCAGACAGTTTGATCACTGTACAGTTACAGGAGAGCGTCTCGCTGGCTGATATTCTGGACAATGTACGTGTGCTCGAAGTTTTGTAACTCTGGTACTGTGTCATTTCATCTTGGACGACGGATGAATATATCATCACTCCGAAATTGTTGAAATGTTTGATTGAATTAACCGTCGATATTGAACCCGAACGCTGGCTAACTCGACGGGAGTAGACAGTTGCCTTTTCGTTCAAGTGCACGACATTCATGCTTGTCACGGTTTCACCTGCCCGGGCTTGCTAATGACTCGTCAGTATGTGATGCGTGACGTAGGAACGGGGGTAGGGAAAACGACGATCTTGCCCTGGTGTGCTCGACGCGGCTCGAAGGCGGTTGGCCCGATCTAGTGCATTCGGGCTAGCACGTGTGGCCCCTATCCATTCACCAGATCTCCGATGGCGAAATTTGGCAAGCACGTGAATAAAATGAATGGTGAATTGGACACTCGATATTCATACTTTCATCATCGCCGGTTCCGGACGCATCGTACTGCAGTCTTGTGACACCAGCCTCCGCGGGATGATGAGAGCGAGCAGAAAGCTGCTGGCCTGGACCGTCCGTCAAAGGCCGGGATCAGAAGGGTATGGGCAGTGGCATTTATCAATGTCACAAACGCCAGTGTAGAAGTAGGATAGCTTGACCCAACAAATACCCTCTCGTGTCTTACATTACCGCAATGAATGATATATGCTGCATAACTATACAATGTCTGCATCAGACAGTACCAGATGTCCCTTCTCTGGGTCGTCGTTCATCTTTGTTTCTGGCATCAGTGTCTGAGGAAAGGATGAAATGAGGTGTGAAAATGGCAGTTGTTTGATACCTACCGAAGATGATGATGACCAAATGAGATTAGTACCTAAGTGGGTGTCTGGATTGTCTTGCATCGGATGTACTTCCTGAGCGTCAGGCCTACCACTTTCCAGTGCCTCCAAGGTGACATTGATGTAGAGTGTGTCAAGAAAGATGGCGACAAGTAACACGCAGATAACAGCGATGGTCGTGAAGCCGATGAATGGAGCCGAACGACGATCTTGGATATAATAGACTACTCCACAACTCGTGTCAGTGTGATGCGGCGTGAATAAAGCTATGACGTACTGTACTTGTGGTCCAGGGCAATGCAGATAAGGAGCAGCTGTCCTGGCCAGGTAATAGCAAGCAGTGCCAGGCGGCACAGCAAGACCCATCTGCAATCACCACGTGCTGAGGCTGTTCCCCAGAGAAACACGAGACACGTTGCCCCTGTCAATGCCCCCCAACAAACGAGCATCCGATGGAGGTGCCGAGTGGAGCCGAGGAAGAAGGCCGTGAGGATCAAGACGACAGCGTATGTGACTGTGATGATGATGGATGGTATCACCAACGAAACTGGGAGATTCTTTGGCGGTCGGCGCCGTGGTGGCTGATTTCGTGAAGGGGTGCTCGCAATGACGTGTTCGATGGATAGATTGAGCATTGTGGTTTGAGAATAAGACGTGGTTAACTTCCTCCTAAATCTAGTGACCGTGACATGTGATCAATATTGTTGGAGTTCAAACGTTGTACGTAGTCGCGCGTAATTACTTAATCATATTTGTTCGCTCGTCCTTTATACACCTGAGACACAGACGAGAATGTACATAGAACATATTGGGAACATAGTTGCTCATGTCTGGGGTGTTAGACACACTGAGTCGTTACAGTCAACTGAGGTAAGAGCCCATTGTGACGTCAGTGACTGAACGCGACATGTATCTTAGTGAGGGGAGTGAGGGGAGTCCACAGTTCAACAGTTGTCTGCCCGCCCGTATCACCGTATTCAACGGACTAGCGACGTCACACCTCCATCTACCTATTCCAGACTCTGAGATTGGGCGCACGATTACTGGGTTGCGTAGACGCAGTGGCCCATTGAAGTTCCATGCTCAGAACGTCTCCACGGGCTCCTCACACCTCGGTTCGCACTGGAGAGTCGGATGACACTCCCATGCACTCCCGTTCTTTTCAGCATCTCGAACCAGTTTATCGCGCGGATACCGCTGCCTTTGGGGTGGTGGAAGTCAGAGAGTTCATCCGAGAAAGGCCCTGTCTCGTCCAGAGAGTCTGTGTCTCGTTCATCCCTGCAGGACCCTGGTTGGATACTAGCCCATCTACTCGAATGTGACCGATAACGATAACTTGCACGTCTGCCAGATAGATAGCTAATCTCCGGTCATGTCATGGGGGTGCCACCCAAGCGAGTAGAAAAGACGATCTTGCTCGAGTCTACTGCGCTCGACGACTCGCACGACGGTTGACCCAGTCTAAGAGCGCGTTCAAGGCTTAGGCGGATCGCTCTCGTGTGGCCCCCCTTCGGTGGCCTTGAGGGGCCGCCCTGTCCGTTGACCAGATATTCAGAACCCCATCGCTGTTCCGATGACGAAGTTTAGCAAGGAGTAAATGAACGGTGAATTGGACGCTTGATCCACATCCTGCCAGACCCAAACATCGTGCGGCTGCGATCCCGCACAAGTATTACCCAACCAACACTCTAAACTTTCAACAACTCTCCCCCGTACGCAATCTATATATCCATGTCCATTTCCAACGACCCTCTAACTAGTAGAATTAGACAAATTACACTGTACAGAAAAGCGATCATGTCAAGCGTCACTCGGCCACGTCCCTCGCCTCGGGGTACAACTCGTGCGCAGCCTGGTTCGCCAACGCCTCCTCGTGGTCCAACGGTCCCTCTGGCCGCTCACCGGTACCCGGCACAACTATACCTTCATTGACATCCGCAGGCACGTTCCCCGACGACGCCTCGCCCGTCCTCGCGCTACCCTCTTCGTTCCCAGACGTACCACTCGCCTCCACCCCGACCACGCTCATGTCTCGGTCAAGATCCCCAGGAGACGGCGACGCGTCATTTTGATCCGTTTCGAACCTGGCCGAACTCTTCGCCTTTTTGTCACCGGTTGCAAAGATGTCCTTGCCAGGCTCGGCGACGATCCCCTCTGGAACGGCCGTGCTTGCCTGGGGTGCGACGGGTGGTTCGGCGTCATCGACGACCACCGCGGCGCGTCCGCCGGGCTCGCCGCCAACGATGGCCATAGGAGCTGGTTTATCCTGTTCTGGCGACGGGATCGCGTTGTAATGCGAATACTACAAGGGAACGAAAGTCCATGTCAACCCCGATCCAACTCTTCATTAAAATCAAGACTCACGTCGACGAACAATTCATTGCTGTATATAAAAACGTTTGACGACAATCAGCGTCGCTGAGAAGATCAAGACGAGGTAACCCACCAAGCAAAGTCCCATGTCTTTACCCACCGCGCACTCGTACATTGTTTCTGTGTCCACGGGTTCCCATACGCTAGGGGGCTAAACTTGGAAAAGTTCCAAATCGCCACGATCGCGAGTACGGCTGCAATTTGTAGTCGAATCTTGGGCTTTAACGTCGACGTCGCAAAGTCAAAGATGGCGCAAGACAAGAGAATCGCAAGGTAGAGTGCAGGGAAATAGTGGTGTAAGAATAGTTGACGGCTCATCAGGAAGAATGGGAAGTAATGGAGGAAGTAACCGGTAAAGAGGAAACCACACAGCGAGTCGTACTTGACCACTTTGGCTAGAAATCCGGTCGAGTCAACGTCAATGACAGTGGCACGAGGCTAACCACAGTGCTTACTGTTTTCAAAATCTTTGTACCCTCGCTTCGCACGTAAAATAAGGAATGCGCGAACGAGGGCATAAGCGATGACCGATCCAGTGCTTAACCACCAAACGAATGGATTGCCGATCAAATAGATCTGACGATGATCCTTCACCCAAAAGTTCTGAGATAAAGTGAGCTATCTGGCAAACCGCCCAGTGTTGAGGCCACTTACGATGCCACGAATAAGGCGAGGCCAAGTCTGCGGACGCGAGTCAAACGCATGTCTGTCCGTCAGGCCAGCGTTTGTCGTCCACATCACCTTCTGCAATTCCCAAAACTTGGACAAAAACCCTGGAATCTTGTAGTTGACCTTTTCCGCATCGGCAGGTACTTCACACCATCACCCCATTCAGCCCCCGGGAATGAGAGAAGATGTAAACCACGTACATTGGGGGTGCTGGTTGGCGATCTCGACATACCACAACGAGTTTACCCTGACCGCATTCTTGTTGCAAGTCACTTCCTGTTGCTCGTAGCCCCACTCCGGTAGCTTCACTTTGTGCGAAAAGAGATAACACCCGGTATTCAAGTGTCTCAACCGGAAGTGTGTTCGCAACGTCTTTACGCGCTTGCTCGACTCCCTGTCCCTCTTGTCCCCTTCGTCAATCACGACCACCCAGTCGTCGTTGACATCTCCCGCATACCCGGTCATGCCGTATGCCGATACTTCGTTCTGGAAATCGACGTCGGAGACGGGTGGACGGACTTCGTGCGAGTGGAGAGCCTTGTCCGTGGCGATGTGCCGCAGTTTGATGCGCGATCCGTCTTTAATGTACTCGATGGGTTGCGTTTCGTAGTCGTATTCGGGATAGTTGTCGGTAGTGGCATTGAGAATCAGCCATACGTTGTTCTCATCTCGGTGAGGGTAGAGGGTGATCTGTTGTTCTGAATGGAATGTCAGCCTAGATTTCGTTCACCAACGGGAATTGACGTACGTCCGCTTCCACCGGGATAATTGTGGGAATGTGAGTGGAGGTAACCACCTTGTGTGTTCAGATGACGGATGGCCACCTGGGAACCAAGGGCGACGTCTGCAGGCGATATCAACTACACCAACCCTGATAATAAACGTGAACGCACCCGCGTATGTATCATGCATGCCATGCCCCAACGTCTGCCGAAACTCGGAGCTCATAAAGGCATCACCTTCGCCCGAACTTCCAAGGATCATGAAATGCAGTTCAAACATGGTCATGTAAAACAGGATGGGGATGGCGATGAGGCACCATGCTCTTGCGAGAAAATGCCTTGCCCATGTGCGAGGGTTGACGCGCGTATCGCCGAGGAGTAGCCAGAGCTGCAGTATGGTGCACACGCCGACAGTCGCAACGGTGAACAGGCCGACCCACTTGCAAGACAGGACTGCGCCGAGTGAAAGACCGGTAAGAACGAGCCACGTCCACCATTGTTCGGTAAAGGGCTCCTTTTTATCCTCGTTCGAAAATCCAACAAACAGGAATATTGTGAGCGCAGTGAAGAACACCAACGGTGAATCAAGAAGGATGTGTCGTGATTGGGTGATGAGGCCATTTTCAAAAGTCAAAAGGAGAGTAGCGAGTAAGGCGGTGGTGGCTCTGCAATCGAGAGCGCGCATTGTAAGGTAGGCGACTGGAACGGTGGCGATACCAAGTGTAGCAGGAACCATACGCATGGCGACGTACGGGGTATTCTCGAATAACCTTTTAAATCAGGTCAAGGGACAGCTACCTCGGGACGTGCAATGATACCCACTTTCCAATGTCCTTGAAGTCGAACTCGCCATCGAATCCGGATAGAAATGCCGCGGCCGTTATCAATAGCTTGGCCAAGGGTGGGTGGACATCTACGAAATAACGCGTCTTGATGTAGCGCGCCGTAAATTTGCCAAAGTGAACTTCGTCGAACCTACACGCACAGGGACATTAGCATGGCCCATGAAAATCGAGTTCAACGCGCACACAACACTGTCCGGTTTTGATATACGAAAGAGGCGAACGAATGCCGCGACTGCAAGGACGACGAGGAGGAGTTTCCACTCTCCAGGTGTTATTTTCAGCCCGCCGGGAGAATGTGATTTTCGAGAGGGACCGTATCCTTTTGTGGCTGCTTGCCGTCGCTCGTCCGCGTCCAGGTCATCTTTTCGTGAGGATATTGGAGGGTATTTGTGTGCTGAAGGAATGACGTGTGGAAAACCAGGGGGTGGAGAAGCTGGTCTCCTTGCTCGTACGCTGCCAGACATGGCTGGAGACTGAAGGGGGTGTTTGGACAATATCGGACTGTACAAAACTATGGAAATCCTAGAAAGCCGTGAATGCCTGTCCACCGTGTACCGATACTTGGTAGAATTGTGAACGAGCGGCGAGCGGGATGAGAACGTTTATTTGGTCTTGTTGTATACCACGTCATAGCCCATTTGTTGCCCTTGTCCCAGACACTGAGGTGGTCTCTAGCGTGCCGGAACATCGTAACACTCTCACATGCCTTCCAATTCTTACGATGCATCGAATAGACCTGCCAGAGATCTGTCACTTTTGTGGTGTATTCATATGGTGGCAGTCGCAATGGCTCTCTGGACCATGTCATCAGGCTATGGAGTGCTATACCCTGGTTGGTATATAAGAATGGCTTCGAGTGGAAGTACTGTTGTCGTGCACCAATCAGTGTTGGCATTCTTTAACCTAATGATGTTGTCAGTGAACCAATGTGGCTGCCATCAGGTGGATACCCAACTGTGATGACAGCCGCATTGGTTTAGGTTGCACCGTCGACGAACCTACATGTAGAGTCAAGCTTGGTCTACGTCAACATCTCGCGGTCCACCCATATGCTGCTTGTAGACACTCATATTTCCCAGCTGTGAATTTAATGAAAAGTTACGATTAGTGAGGGCATCTGCCGTATCGCAAGCGTCGACTGAGTGTGCCTCATCGAGCGCTGGTCCTTATCCATAGCGTCCTCCGTCCGTCTATGGCCATGAGCACATGGGGAATCTCGTGAGAAACGGGTGGGCCTCGTGGACTTGGAGCTTGTCCGAGCTCGCCAAAGCAGTGGACCAAGAGTAAGTTGGCTCTTTCGTTATCCCCGCCAACACTCACAGCAACCATGTCCAGTCCGAGACAATGTCCATCCAAATCGACCGCGTTCATACCCTCGCCGCAACCAGGCCCCTAGTCAAGCCTCAACAGTCTTTTCTCCAGGCGCGTGCCCACGCAGTCAAGCCGCCCTCGCCAGAGTGCCATCCCCACGATGACCGCCAGTCCCAGATGGAACAGGCTCTCAAACGCTCCGTCACCCTCGTCATCTGGTACAGGGTACATCGCCACCTCGATCCATGTCACTCGCCCTGACGCTTTTCCACAGTCCAGCTGCGATCCCATTCGGCTCACCCACGAAATATCCACCTTTCCTCTCTTTTCGCTCTCCCACTACCCCTCGGTCATGTCCGACCTCGAGCTGACGCCCACCTCGTACGTCGATACCTACAACAGTGCGACGGGACACTGGGAGCAACACATGATCACCACCGTCCGCACGATCGAGTCTGAGCAGCGTCTCCTATACAAGCTCCGAAAAAGCCTCCTCACTGGCCTCTCCGACGAGGAATGCACAGGTCTCGCCGAGGAACTGGCCTTGCAGGTCAAGAAGAAGCAAGCGTCCCCCACCATCGCCTCACACCCCACACCCTCCCCTACGTCCACCGCACAGCTCAAGCGACCCCTCGCAGAGAGCGCCGAGGTGCCCTCCGCCAAGCGATTCTACTTTCCCGACAATTACCCCGCCCACGTGTATATCCCACCCCCAATGAGCTACATGTTGCCCACCCAGACGATACCCTATGCCCCTTCTCTCACGAGTCCCTCACTCAACACCCACCCACCTGCTCGAAACGGGGTCGAGGCGGGGGAGATGGCGACGCCGTTCCATGGGCCGGGCATGAACCTGCAATCCCCCGTGATACCTGCAACCCCATTGTACGGTCCCAACACGCCCAACACCGCCACACGCACCTTCTTTCCCCAGCACCCCCACCCACCGCTCAAGCGCTGGCCCAACGACTACACCGTGTCCGAGATCGCGGCTGGTTTCCGCGCTATGGACGTACTGGTGGCACAATCACCCACCGCAACGCAAAAAGTGGCATTTGAGCGCGTGTTTGGGTGTCGGTATGTCAAGAGCACGGTGTGTCGACATCGTGGAGTGTATCGCAAGGCGGATCCGAGCGTGAGGAACTTGTTTGAGGCGATGGGGAATGACGAGCGTGCGGTGTGGGGTGAGTTTGTGAGGCGGGTGGAGGGACGGCCGGGGATGGGCAAGGGGAGCGGGTCGGGCGATGAAAAGGGGCTGCAGGACGAGACGTCGGGTGGGGCGGGACAGCCGCAGGGCGCACAGAGTCCTGGGATGGGGCAGGATCAGCAGGGTCAGACAGGCACTGATCCGATGATCGCCCAGATGAGCCACTTGGGGATGCAGTCTGGCAAGTGAGGCGGTGTGCGTCGCAGTCGGTGAGAGAGAGGCTCTGACAGTGTCACAAACTGCAACGGTCCACGGACGGTGCGTTGTATGCGTGTATGGATGGACGGTGACGCTGATTCTGCGCAGGACATGCACAATCTGAACTGGTGCGGGTCTGCCAGACGTCGTCCGGACGATCATTTATTGATGGCTCGCCTCTGGTAAATTATATCAGTCAGAAAATGGGGAGGCTTGTTCATGTAGTAGTTTGCACGCGCAGTACACGTAATGAATAATACTCTTTGTCTCTTACCATGACAGACTCCGAGTCGACTCGGAGCCGTCTGCTGCAAACGCGGCAATTCAAGGACAGCGTGCACGACTATGGCAAGTACAAGGTTCGATATTGGTCTGAATGATTCGCATTGACGTCGCCTAGTCTCGTTTTCGCCATGGATTTGCTCGTTTATCGACACGTACGTATGGGCGCTCTTCTACGTGCGTCCCAGGTCCTCACCGGAACGAGTCTAGAAAGCATTTTCAACGTCTGAGGTCCATCAAACAGCTCGGCCTCTCGTACTATGTCTTTCCCGGCGCCTCCCATAACCGGTTCGAGCACTGTCTCGGTGCGTCTTCAGATTCGCCACCCGACCGGCCCTGTGACTGATACTCGTCAGGCGTTGGTTACCTCGCCCGACTCATGGCGACCCACCTGAGAGACATGGACGACTCACTCGGCATCACCGACCAACACATCGAGTGCGTCGAGTTGGCAGGGCTGTGTCACGACCTCGGACACGGTCCATGGTCCCACGTCTGGGACGGCATCTTTATCCCCGCGGCGCTGTACGTATATGCTTGCTTCTACCCCCTTTTTCTTCTTCTTCTCACACCTCTTTTGTTCCGAACGCGTGTTTGGACATCCGGTACGGAAGACCAGGCAAGAAAAAATGGAAGCACGAACATGCGAGCGAGATGATGTTTGACGATATGGTGCAAACGTATCAGCTCGATATCACACCCGAGGAGGTGATCATCGTCAAGGCGCTCATTTCTGGGAAAGCGTCGCGTTGTCCGTGGGTTGCCCTTTTGGATCGCTCGTTGTCGGTCGTGTGGTGCTGAAGCGGATGACAGGCTCGGCGAGACGATGCCATTCTTGTTCGAGATCGTGGCGAACGAGCGGAATGGACTTGACGTGGACAAGTGAGTCGTCTTGATGGTGCCCATGCGTGCGTGTTGATCAGATCCGATACGCATAGATTCGACTATATCCTGAGGGACTGTCATGCCGTTGGCGATAAGGGCAACATTTCTATTTCCAGGTGCGTGCGCATACATGCTCTAGGTCTTCCTCGGTCATGCGGATACCTCGTGTCCCGTGTCTTTCCCAGGATTATCCATTCTGCACGCGTCGTCGAAGGCAAGATATGCTACGATATCAAGGACGCGAACCAGATATACGAATTGTTTTATACCCGGTTCTCCCTCCACAAGCGGATCTATAATCACAAAACCAGTGCGTCTTTACGTGGTGATCTATCGTGCGCATATACTCATGCACACGACATACAGCGAAAGCGATCGAGTACATGGTTATCGATGCACTCCTCGAGGCGGAGCCGTTTCTCAAGATTGCAGACCTCGTCGAGAACCCGAAACGTTATGTCTTTCTTACAGATAATCTCCTCAACAGAATCGAAGAGTCGACGGAAGAGGTCAGCTTTGTCTCTCTTCCTCATGACATACACCTCATCGTCCCCAACGTAACGTATCAGGAACTCGGACCTGCCCGTGCCATCATTGAACGTATCCGCACACGCGACCTCTACAAGGTCGTCGACTTCAAGGTCTTTTCGCACGAGGACAAGCAGATGGTCGAGGAAAACGTGACCGCCGATGCGATCGTCAAGGTCGCAAAATCGGGCGTGTTGACGGGCGTCGACGAGGAGCTGGTGGCGCAGCTCAAGCCGAGCCACGTCGTCGTGACGTGTTCGATGTTGCACTATGGCAAGGGGAAGGATAATCCGCTGGACCAGGTGACGTTTTATTCCAAGAAGAAGCCCAAAGGTGCGTCATGTGTCCCTTTTGAGAAGGCCTCAATTGGACTCGCGTTGACGTGCTCGTCGATAGAGTGCGCCAAGGCAGATTACAGCGATATATCGCTCTTGATGCCGTCTTCGTTTGCAGAGGCGTGGTTGCGGGTGTATACCAAGGACGAGGCGTTTCATGGGCTCATCCAAGCGGCGTATCGCCACATCTTGAAGAGCCTTGCTCCATCGGGACCGCATGGCTTGCCTGCCTCGACAGAGGAGGCGCAGGAAGAAGAAGAGAGCGGTCCTGGTAGTACTGTAGCGGCGGAGGGAGGCGACAGCGACGTGGACGTACACCCGATCACTTTGAAGGTGTGGCGCCCGGGATCCCCGACGCTCGGCGATAGTCCATCGACGCCGCGCATGTTTGCGCGCAACGTGAGCACGGGCTCGATCGGGTCTGTGTCGGGGTTGGGGGTGGGCGCTGCAGGCGTTGGTGCGGCCGGTCGTTCGCGAACCATGGCCAGGAATTCGAGTTTTTCAGAGAACCAGTTTACGGCGGTGCCGCCCAACTTTCGAGGCGAGTCGCCGTCGCGCAAGCCGAGGAGCAAACGGGGGCGGAACGTGAGCGATACCTTTGAGAGTGGGCGGCCGAGGAAGAGCGCGAGGCTATCCGAGAAAGACGCGGATGCCTCTTGAGTTCCTGCGCGTGGTGGGTTTGCGGATAGATTTTTCTTTTCGTCGCCTTTATACATTCGTTTGCTAATCGTTTCATCGTTTGTCGCATGGCTATTGTACGACTAGCAAGCATTCCGTTACATGGATTTCGTATCGTTACACACTCATTTTCATGGGTATCGCTGGATGTGGATCATATCCCTCCACTATAATATCATCGTACTCAAATTTGTCAATATGATCAATGTCTCGTGCAAAGCGGATCGTGGGGAACGGTTTTGGCTCTCGTTGGAGCTGTGTTTCGAGCGCGGTGATATGGTCCTTGTAGACGTGCGCGTCTCCGAGTTGGATGATGAGCTCGCGCGGCTCGGTATGGGTGACATGTGCGACCATATGTGTGAGAAGGGCGTATGACGCAATGTTGAATGGAATACCGAGACCAAGATCTGCAGAGCGTTGGTACATGAGACACGATAGCCCATTCTTGCCCTCCGGGGTCGACGCCATGTGCACGTAAAACTGGCACATCATATGGCACGGCGGTAACGCCATCTCTGGAATCGCTGTTCATGCATCGCACCTCGATCAATCCCGCGTGCACAGAATAGACGCAAACGCCAACGCATCACTCACCCGCTGGATTCCAAGCACTCAAAATGATCCGTCGATCCGTAGGGTTGTGGATAATCTTGTCCATACATTCCTGCAGCTGGTCGACGCCCTGCCCCGTATAATCCGTCTCGCAATCCACATACGGCGCGCCGAAATGGCGCCATTGGAACCCATACACGGGGCCAAGGTCGCCTTCGCGGCGGTGTCCGAGCCCGCGCGATGCGAGGAACGCCTTGGAGCCGTTGCCGTCCCAGATCTTGACGCCGCGTTGCGAGAGGCGCTTGGCATCTGTGTTGCCACGGATGAACCAGAGTAATTCTTCGATGATGCCTTTGAGATAGGTACGTTTGGTGGTGAGGAGGGGGAACGTGCCGTGGGTGAGGGTGAAGCGGAGGGCGGGGGGTGCAAAGAGGGCGTGTGTGCCGGTGCCCGTACGGTCGTTGCGGGGTTCGCCGTCGGTGATGGCGCGTTGGACGAGAGCGAGGTATTGGTGTTCTTCGTGTGTGCTCATTTTTTGGGGGGAGAGGGTAGGAAAGAGACGCGCTGATAATGTGGACGCGTGTGTCACGGACAGCACGTGATCCGTGTCACGTCACACCGAATATTAGGAGGAGGACCCGTATACAAATGAAATGCTTTTGTCAGTTGGACGTGTCGCTTCGTGTCGACCTGTCGTCTTGTCGCGCATCTGGATACGTCTCAGCCATGAACTCGTTAAACCTGCACAAGAAACCACGCAGAAAATACACCGAGCGAGGGTCAACACCCTTCTCTTTGGCGCAGACAGACTGTTGCTCACCCCGCGCGCCGACACGCTCGAATCCTATCTCATGACCAAACTCTCCGACGACAAGTTTTACAATACGTACCGTTCTATTGCATTCATGCGTTTGATTCGGTTTTGCTTGGAAAGACATTTATTCGACGTCGCGCTCGCCCTGCATGACCGCATGCTCAAAGAGGGCTTCTTGGCCGTCCATGCCCTCTCTCTCCGCATGGCTGCGCTCAACGTCGTCCGCAAGGCGACGAACCTCGAGGTGATCGTTCCCTCGTTGAAAACACTCTTGGAGAAAAAGGCGTACGACGTTCCTGCATTCATGGACCTCGTCCATTATCTGACTGGCGACAAGCGCGCGCCGGGTACACTCGCAGATGATCTGGCCCACGCCTTCGTGTCCATACGCCAGATCAAACTGAGCGAGTACCCAGACCTAGTCGGCTTGCTCGCTAGCGTCAACATGCGCGCCAACCGTCTGGACGCCGCTCAAAGGTGGATTCAGGCTTTTGAAGATGCGTGTGGCGCGCAAGGCATCCTCCCAGACGTGGCTCCATATTCAGAATCATCAGCACTATCCATGACATCGACCCCAAGAACGGCGATGCGATTCAGGACGTGCTCGTTCGCATGAAATCCGCTGGCGTTTCTCCTGACGCGAACGTGTTCAATGCCCTTATTCGTGTTAACCTCGTTCAACAACGGTATCAGGAAGCGTTTGCGCTCTATCATGTTCTCATGGAGAAGCGATCTGACGAGTTGATGCCAAACGATGTCACCTACAAGATGCTCTTCCGTGCCATGAACGTGCTGAACAATCCCCGCTTATCCCGGAGACATAGACGCCCCGAGAATGCCGTTCCACCACGACGGCTCTTTCGAGAGATGCTCGCGTGCCATCAGGAACAGACAAAGGGCTCGCCATCGGGTCGGTCGACCGTCATCTCAGTTTCCGCATCCCATCTCGCGCTCCGCACGTTTATGGCACGCGAGGATTACGCCGCGGCATACATCGCCATCCGCGCCTTGCCTGTGTTCGATTTTCAGCCCAACCTACAGACCTACCTCATCGTCTTTGTCAACCTCCTCCATCGCATGAAACACGAGGCGAATCTCCCCTGCCCAGAAGGTTCCTTCCGCCTCGTTGATTTCCTCACGCATCTCCGTCCCAACGAGGATCCAGATCTACATACCATCCTAGATCGTATTCGACATCACCCTCTTGCACCCGAAAACACAAGCTCATCCTCCATCGGTATCGAAACCGTTTCCCATCTCCTCCGTCTCGGGGAGTGCGCGCGGTCCACAACCGACGATCTCCCCGACGCACGCACACTCCCCCGCTTCCCCTCGCAACGCGAACGAGACGTGCAGATACCGACCGCCGCGATGCTCACAGGTGCCTCGAATGTCGCCTCGAACCAACGCGTCTTCTTCTCCCCCATTCCTCTAGCGCGGATCGTCCACAAGGCGCTCTTGGGTGAGCTATTCCGCAAGGCGGTACATAGGGGCGTCGACTGGGACTGGAAAGGCGCAGTGGGCCCGATCATCGAGGAGACTGAACGGGAGATGATTCCGAGGGTGTTGCTCAGAGAATAGCAGCGCTGGAGATGCGGGATCTGGGGGAGAAGCAGAAGAACAGGGCGTGTTGCCGTTTGCGGCGGCGAGGATGAGGCGGGCGGAGACGGAGGGCAAGGAGGGCGGGAGGTTGCGTTTGATTTTGAGAGCTAGGGAACAACGGAGGCAGAGGGCGAGGACCGCGATATTGCGTACTCGACGTCAGGATTGATGGGTTGAGTTGTTATTCGTAGCATCCATCATACCTACGACGTCTCAGTAGGTACCATGACGCGGAAATACCGACTGACCATGATCTTTGTTCCGGCTTACCCAGTTACTACTCTCATTTGCTTCAACTATAGCTTGTCGTTTGACAAGTGCGTTAACATGTGCCACCAGTTCCCCCTGCGGAATACTTTCGCAGACAAGCTTTCGCCTTTGGTAAAACATAATGTCCTCTCCCAAAATTTCCATCAGGTATACATTCTCCAGACAGCCCTTTTGTATACATTTTCCAACTCTGATGATACAGCACAATGCTTTTTAGTACCAATGCACGTAGTACATATTCCTTACCTAGTCATGCGTCATACATGGACGCGACAATCTTCTCCCCTGGAAACTGCACGAAGGAGCACCGCTACGCCAAGTCCCATTACGAATGCTACAGCACGCACGTTCGTCTCACTTCCCAATCCATTGCATTCCTTGGAAACACTCGAACTGCAATCCTCGGTGCGACCCACAACATTCAGGCTTCACAAAGACGTTGTTGAATATGATTCCGAGATGATCAAAATTCATCCAGAGATCTGTCAGAGACGGACCAGTGAGCGATTGTTGATAGCTGCAATCCACCCACATGAAGAAGTAAGAAAACTGACCAGTGAAATCGCGACGAGGAGACCCCACGTAGTTTTGCATTTGGGCTCGCGCCCGCTCGAACGACTGTATTGCATGGTCGTAGTCACCGCGCTCCATCTGCGAGTTTCAAGAAGAAGATGCATATGGGACTGATGAGAATGTCAGTGGCGATACTCGCTGCATGGTGGCGTGTTGTACACGTGCCTGAACCATATAACATATTGAGTTGAAGGTGACTGTAGCGATAAGGTGCCTACGCGCGAGATCGCATCAATGTGCTCTCCGGCCATAAACGTGTGACAGCCTAGTAAGAGGGATGAGTTACAAGGCAGCCAAGTTTGGAAATTGCAGACCTTGATCAAGAGGAGAAAGCTAACGTGAGATGAACGGAAGCGCTGCAAGCCTGATACCCCTTCTCCTTTTCTCCCTTGCCGACATGCGCTACACTCTTTGCAACGAAACCAATGACGACGGACGAATATTGATGGCCTTGGTACGAACACAGATTAGCGTCTTTGCATGTAAGAGAAAAGTAATAAGAACCGTTTCGGCGTCGAAAAGGCTTCATCCCACAGTCGTAAACGAGTTCGCAAGAGAGCTCGATTAGCGAGTAGATGATGAGCTGGATTCTGAGACATGGTGATTGCTGTGGTCAACAACGCCTCTGCATCTTCGGGCCGATTGTGCTTCCATAAGTCCAGTACAGCGTCGCCGATCTTCATGTCAGGTTCCTGGGACACAGGAAGTTGTCCAGATACGCCCTAATCCAACAAGATACGATACTTACAATGATTCGAGATAGACTTTTGGTGCTGATTTTCCCATTGTACCCACCAATTACGAGAAACCGATTACATGGAGAAATTGCAATTGAACGTATGTCTTGAGGGTACTGGATGAGACCGAGTTGGGTGTGTGTCGACGTGTCCCAGAATATGACGGTACTCATTGTAGAGCATGCGATAAATTCCCCGTGCTTTGGCAGGGCAATGCGCGATGAACCTCTGACACCGTTGACAGGCCATTCCGCGACTACTGACCCGGTCGATGTGTCGAGTTCCTTGATCCTTCCGCCCCTGTCATTTAATACAACGAAGAGGTGGTTGTTGAACCAGAGTAGACCCGTGTTGAACAGGGCGAATACTACTTTGATCTGCACGAGCAAGCAACTACCGTTGCTGTCTCAGACTTGAATGAGCCATTCCGTAGCCGTCGCGATACGATCGCCTTCTGGCGAGTATTTCGCTGCGACCACCCAATCA